>JAIFZK010000150.1:1335000-1360000 GCA_027481765.1 Tenualosa thibaudeaui | reverse complement strand
TATGTCTGTTTTTTTGACATGATACTACTTGCAAATGGCTTCAAGAAAACAAAAAACCTTTTCAGTCTTCTAATTTTGTACATTTTTGCAGATACCTCACCATTGGAAGCGTGCCAGTACAAATATCTCTTCATATTAGGATGCAGGGGGTTGTTTGGAATCTGTCAATATAAGAATCGTGATGAGATACAATATGACTTTACAATTTGCAAAAATACATATTCTTTCAAAATATTTTATTCATATTTCATATTCATTTTATTTCACAGAGAAGAATGGGGATGAAATAGGCTGGATCCAGAATCTTCTCTGTTGCTGCTTTGGGTGCTGAAATGACATTGGCAATTTGACAGACAGGGGTGATGTGATTTCAAGACCAGATTACTGGGGAACCACTAATTGTACAGAGGAATGCTAGTATACACCATTGGAATAAACGGTAGGATTTCCTGTTTATTTTGACATGCGGTTTGCCATATTTGAGTGAAGCCATCATGAGATATATCACTGAGAAGACGCAGAGTTGTATTAAAATGAGTTTTTTTAAGTAAATTCAAAGCTATTCTTGCATCACAGCGACTACCATGTAACTACTACTGAAAAGCTGAGCAAATGCAGTTTCATGTGACATGTGTATGCTATCTGTGTGACAAAAACTCAGTGAGTAATCTAACAGAGAAGAATGGATGTGAATTCTCACTCGCTTTTCATACACTTTGCCCATGGGGTTAAATTGGACTCTGGGGCCAAAACAACACCAACAAGGTGAAAACCCCTTAGAGATGTAAATCCTTTCTTTCTTTAAATTACATTGTAAAGACCATCCTATTTCACAAACACATCCATTAGTGTCTAACCTCCTTGTTAACCAGCTTATTTTTGCCTGTTTTGTTAATTTGTTTGACCTCTGTGAACAACCTTTGTAGTTTGTAGCAGGCAATCAATGATGGACAGAATTTATGGCAGAAATGGGTAGTATCTTAATTCCATGTGTATTTATTTACAAAATATGTATTTTGCAATTTGTATTTTGTTAGAAATAAAAAATAGGATTTGTAATTGCAATGAATTGCAATTGAATAGCAATTGTAGAAAACTGCAGAGGAGCTGCACACAAAGGAAGTAAGTGAATGTCTGCTTATTTAGTTCTGTACCTATTTTGCTAACTTGAATCTGCTTTTTATTGTCTTGTGGTTCAAACCACCTGATTTCTAACACACCTGCAGGCCATCAGAAGGTGTGAACTACTAGCACTGCTGGGTAATCAGAGAGCAATTGGTCATTGGCCACTCCCATCAGGCCTATTGTTTCTGTCTGACTCTTGGTGGGCGGTCTCACTTAACCCTTAAAAACCTTGCTGCTCCCTGGAACCCTCAGAGGCCACTCCTTCTGGGCGCCAACTGAGAGTGGCAGCAAGTCCATGTAGCTCTGTGTCTTCCTTTTTTTGTCAGTTTTTGTCTCTATGTCTACGTCTTTGTGTACTTTTTATTTTACTCAACTCTTCGAGGACACTTTGTAAGGAGTATCTCTTTTTTGTATCCCATGGATATGGAACAAGCATCAACATTCTAGCGGCTGCAAACTTGTGTACACAACGAATCAACTGCTAGCACTACGGAAGTTTGCCAGTGAGGTCCATTGCTACATCCCCGAGGAAGTTTGCCAGTGGTGTCCATGGTTACATCCCTGAGGAAGTTTGCCAGTGGTGTCCATGGTTACATCCCTGAGGAAGTTTGCCAGTGGTGTCCATGGTTACATCCCTGAGGAAGTTTTTTGCTTTCAGGGCTGTAGAGCTGGAGTCGCAGTGAAACCCGCTGTCCCATCGATCTTAATGGGGAACGTGAACTCACTGGCGAACAAGTCCGACGAACTGGTAAGGAATCAGAAGCTGTACAGGGAATCTAGCTTTGCCTTCTATGAATGTGTTCATGCGTTCTTCTATACACTAACACATCTATATCACCAGAGACTGTGCAGGAGATTCAATTATGTGGTGCCTGGATGTAATCTGCTCCACACTTCATGTTGACAAAGTCAAAATAATTTTATGTCATGTACAGGCTACATATCTTTACAACTTGATGGCTACCATAAGCCTACAACAGGGATGGGAAAATAAAAACCCATAAAATATTTATTTCGGTTTACTGTTATTTAATTTTCTTTCCAAAGCAAAGGGCTGCATGGAGGGTGCTAAAGGGCCACATGCAGCCCGAGGGCCTCAAGTTGCCGACCCCTGATCTAGATCCTTTCCTCTGAGTATGTCTGTAGTTCACACACAACACACACACACACACACACACACACACACACACACTGAGACCTTTATCATACCAAAGAACAATGCCACTCCTGCTGCACTCTCCAGCAACTATTATGCAGGGCTTTTAATATTGGACAAATGGAAATATACTCAACTAGTACCATCTGTCACATACAGCTCCTTTGAATACCATGCCATCTTGGTAACAGCACCGGTCAAAATATATCTGTTTGTTATCCATCATCCTCCAGGTCAAATGGGTGATTTCCTTGAGGAACTAGACACTCTGCTTTCCTCTATCCCTGAGCATGACTGTCCCATGCTTGTCCTTGGTGATATGAACATCCACTTAGACAATCCAGGCTCTGCAGACTTCCTATCTTTGATGGACTCCTTTGAGCTACAGCAGGTTTACAGTCCTCCTATTCATTTTTCCTCCTTGGTGGCGTCTGCTCTTCCACTGTCCAGAAGTTTCTCTTCTCTTGAGGTTGATGATGCCACAGAGTCACTCTTTTTCTACGCTGAGATCCTGCTTGGATTGCGTGTGCCTACCAGACCTGCTCGATCCACTCTCAGTCAGAGCTGCTGAGAGGATATGGCACAAAACTGAGAATTCGACCAAGAACTGCGATCATCCTTCTCATCCAGTGTCACTTCTGCGAAAAAGGCTTTGTACCATATAAAGACTCACAATGCCATGGACAACAAGAAAGTCTTCTCCATCTTCAAACCTTTACTAAACCCACCTCCTCCACCTCCTGCAACTAACCTCAGGAGGTTTCTCCTCCAAGCTTCTCTAAACCAACTGCTTCCTTTTCTTCATTCACTCCTCTCTCTCCACTCCCATGGTTTCTCTTATCACTGCTATGCTGATGATACCCGGCTCCCACCAAGGTGGCAAGAAACCTAGGTGTCATGATCGATGACCAACTGACCTTTGCAGATCACATTGCCTCTGTAGCTCGGTCGCACCATTTTTCCCCATTCAACATAAGGAAGATCAGGCTGTACCTGACCCAACATGGTACAGACCTTGGTTATCTCTAGCCTTGACTACTGCAATGCCCTCCTATCAGGTCTTCCAGCCTGTGCTGTGAGACCGTTACAGATGATCCAGAATGCAGCTGCACGTCTGGTTTTTTAACCAGCCAAAAAGGGAGCATAACACACCTCTGTTCAATGAACTCCACTGGTCCCCTTAGCCGCTCGCATCAAGGCACTAATGGTGGCCTACAGGGTGATTGATGGTTCTGCTCCCATCTACCTGAATACTCTCTTAAAGCCCTATGTCATCCGCCAATCACTTCACTCCTCCAAAGAAACGTTATCTACCTTGCACAGGTCAATCTAGACTCTTCTCATGTGTTTGGTCCCACGCTGGTGGAATGACCTTCCAAGTGCTACCAGATCAACAGATACCCTCTACACCTTCAAGAAACTCTTGAAGACCCAACTCTTCCAAGAATATCTCTTGGCTTGAATTCTGAACACCAGGAATGCACTTAACCTCTTATACTTACTCACTTTTATTACACTATTGCACTTTCAACTTAAAATACTGCAATTTGTATGTAAGCAATATGAACTCTTTGTTGGTTTCTTTCATTGTATTGTAACTTGAATCTTGATTGAAGGATAAAAGCGTCTCCTAAATGCTTAAATTAACTATTTATGTATATTTATGTACCGTATTTTTCACACTACAAGGCGCACCAGATTATAAGGCGCAATAAGCGAAACAAAACAGTCAGATAAGTCAAACTTTATTCAACTCATTAACAATAACTCTCAACATTGCACAAAAAATACACTCACATTTTCAGTTCATTCCTCTTCCACAAATCCATCAAATTCTTTATCTTCAGTGTCTGAGTTTAACAGTTGGGTGATTTCGGCATTAAACATGCCCACATCCCTCTCATCATTATCCGAGTTAGTCTCGTTGCTGTTACTTAGCTGTTCAGTGATGATTCCGACACTTGAGACTGATACCTTGGCCCAGGCATCCATGATCCATGGGCAGATAGTGACATAACTCACACGGTTTTGCTTCCCTGTCTTGGTGAATATGTGTTCGCCTTGCATCATCTAATGCTCCAATGCAGCTCGCAATGTAGCTTAGAATGACCTGTTGACACCAATATCTAGCAGTTGGAGTTCTCTGGTTTGCTTTACTTGGGTTTTGACAGTATCAGTGAGATGGGCACGCATGGAGTGGAAGATCAATAGGGACGGAGACTTGTGGAAAAAGCCATCCGGTCTCTTGATGTAAACTTATGTATTACTTAACGCATTACTCCGCGAGGCTCTATATGTTCTATATGTTTATTTTGTCAACTGCAACAGAATTCATACATAAAACGCACTGGATTAAAAGGCACACTGTTGATTTTTTAGATTTTTTTTTTAAGTATTTGAAATCCTTAATATAAATATAATATTAAATATTAAAAATTTAAATATAAATGAAATCCTTAATATAAAACTTCATAAGGGATTATAATGACATACTGCTTATAAGACTTATTAAGGGATTATAATGACATACTCCCAGGGACCCTGTTCATTCTGATCCAAGGTCATTTCCTGGCCTTTTCCCATCTCTCCCTTGCTCACTCATTTCCTGTACTGTCTGTTCTGCACTGTTCAATTAAAGGCAAAAAATCAAAAAAATATATAGTTTAAAACTTGCTGTGCTTATTTAAAAGCTTGCTGTAAATTGAGCCGTGAACTTTACCAAATGACACTAAAATTTAAGCAATTTGAAAAATCTGTCCTATAGGCTTATGATGACATTCACTACATGTATTACAGGACATGTAGTTTTAGTATTTTGAAATGACAATTTACTTGTAGTTTAATTAAATACATTTCTCAGGCCTCATTCATGCAGAAATGTATTGTGAAATGTGAAATACAAGATTGATCGATTATATTTTGTGTTCAGTTTTATAGATTATATTTTAGATGTACTTTTAAATATAGTTTACTATTGAGATAGGCTACATTGAAGGAGATGTACAACTGTGCCTGATGCACATACCCTGAGTTCCTGTAAATGGTGTGATCTAGAGATGCTGAAACTGAAAGTTACAGTGTTGAGGTGTGACTGTGAACAAAACTACATTGAGATCACACAGTGTGTAAACCAGTGATCACTTCCAAATAAGAGTATGTATGATTTACACTGACATGCTGAAAGCTGAAGCTTTGTAGTCTCACCTAAGTTCAACTTCAAGTTGCTTTAGTTTCCACATGCATAGTTATAACACACAAGTATAACACACAAGTATAACACACAGTGAAATGTACCCAGATTTACTCACATGACTGTTTAGTTGCTCAAGTACTTCAAAGTAAGTTTATTAAAATATATATCACACGGACTAAAACTATAACTGGTCGCTATGCGCTAAAAGGTGTTAGCTGTGTAGGGGGTGAGGAGTGGCGTATCCTCAGTGAGGAGTCTCACAGGTAAGCAATAAAAACTCCTTCTCAATCTGTCATTATGCTCCTGAATCTCTTTCCTTATTTCAGGAGCTGAAACAGGTTGTTGGTGGAGTGGGAGTCCTTAATGATGCTGACTGCTCTGCTTCATAGGGTGGGCTGCTTCCTGTTTTACTCTCACCGAGTCTGGGTATTGGTCCAAAACCACAATTACAAGGTGAACCCCCCCTAAAGATGTAAATCCTTTGTTAAATTACATTGTAAAAACATTCCTATTTCATGTCCGCTTCCCCTCGTCCGTCACTATCTAACCTCCTTGTTCATCAGTTTGCGTTTGTCTGTTTTGTTCATTTGTTTGTTGTTGTTGGTTTGAAACAGATGTACTGATGCACATACCCTGAGTTCCTGTAAATGGTGTGATCTAGAGATGCTGAAACGGAAAGCTACAGTGTTGAGGTGTGACTGTGAACAAAACTACACTGGTGTCAGTTAGGTGAGGGAAGAAAGACACAATGTGTATACCAGCGATCATTTCCAAATAAGAGTATATACTGCCACTCAGTTTGGGAGTCACCCCCCCCCCAGTGTCCCCATCACCACTGGGACTACTGTTGCCTTCACACACACACACACACACACACCTTGCCTTGCCTGCCAGTGTCTTGCATCCTCCTATGTTTTGGACCATTTCAGGGTGTACCTTACATAGCCTGCACCTTGGATCTTGTCTAAACTCTCAGACTGCTCAGTGTGTATGGTAGGTACCAGCCTCTTGCTCTGGTACTCAGGGTCTGCTCTTGTCATTTGCAGTCAAAGCTCAGTTCCCATGTTGTCTCCCGAGCGCAGTGATGAAAGGCACACCCCCAAACATTGGATATCTAAGCAAAACTCCCAGACTGCCATGGCCATGCTCAGAAAAAGAGTCTAACCCCTCAGACTGCTCAGACTATGGTCATGACCTGAAAAAGTCTAAATTCTCAGAGTGTGTCCATGACCAGAAGAGAAAAGAGAGCCTGAGAGATGTACAGTTAATCTGTAGTTCATTATAATTTGTGAGTTGTTAAATCGGATGTCTGAATAATTCTATCCTGTATCAATTTGTCTCTTTGTTGCTAGTGTTTGTATGAGTCAATACTCTGATTCTGATTGGTCTGAACTTATGGAGGACACGTGAAATAAAAGTTTACTGTAAGCTGCTTTAGCTGAACATGTCTCATAACATAGAAGATGTGTGATTAGACAAAAAATTGACCATTTTTTGTAAATACCTATGCCTAGTTCTGCTGTATCACTGGGGTAGTTTAATAAATACTAACATGGCTAGCTCCACTATACTGCTATTTTAATAAGAACTAGCATGGCTAGCTCTGCTATACCAATGGGCTAGTTTACTAAAACCTAATATGGCTCGCTCTACTATACCGCTGGGCTAATTTAATAAAAACTAATATTGCTAGTTCTGCTATATCATCAGAGTAATTTAATACCAAACCAACATGGCTTGCTCTGCTATACCATTGGGCTAGTTTAATGAAAACTAACATGGCAAGGTCTGCTATGCTGCTAGGCAAGATTTCTCTACCATTTCTCATCAATTCCTGCTTTGCAGCATACCAACGATGCTAAGATAGATGGCAGACTGGAGACTAAGATCAGTGAAATGATAAAACACATAAACACATTGCTTTCGGTTCAGCCACTGGTGGACGGCATTCAGAGTGTAGACTGCTGTATACTGCTGGAAAGAGACATCCTTTTTGCTTTAACAATGAGTCATGACATGATTAAGGGGGACTGTCAAATATGAGGTTTAGTTAAAATATTCCCCCTTCTCCATAGTAGTAAATTTAAAAAATAAGGTTTTAATTCCTTTGTTGATTCAATACACACAGGACAAAAGACAAATCAGTCACATAACAAATCTTCAGATGTTATAGCATCATTTATATCATTAAAATCCATATGCCATTTTATTGTTATTATAGAAGGACAAAAAAGTCACCTTCACATTGAATTGTTCTGCAGAGAAAGTTGGACATCATTGGCACAGCTGGAAGATAAATGTTCTACTGTCGTTGATCTAGGCCAGTGTTCTTCTCTTTCATCCAAGGCAATGTCGTAGCTTTTAGAGTAGAATAGTCTTTTCGCAGAAAAAAGCGCACTTGGACACCAGGTGCCATCTTTAAGGTAGATTTGTACTCGTACACAAGGACTTCAGGTGTTTCTTTACTTTCATTCCTGTGGAATTTGGAGACCCACTGCCACTGGTTCGTCATGTAACTGCTGTCTTCCTTGCTGGGGTTGCTGTACAATGCCACCCATGCCTTGCAGAATGTTTCCCTCCAATCAGCAAAGCTCTTTTGAATGTAGAGGCGGGCAGAGGCGTAGCCATTTTTAGCAAAGAGCTGCAGACTGGCCTGAAAGCCACACAGTGGAGTTGGGGGCTCCCCGTTGGTTTCATCAAACTCAGGTGTTGTGAAGATGGTTCTTCTCTCCAAAGGGCTTGTCATGACTGATAGACTTGAGATGTCTCTCTGCAGAAAGAACCGAGCCTGAACTCCAGGAAATGATTTCTTTCCGGAGTCGTACTCGTACACATTGTACTTGTCTGAGTCTCTGTCTGGGTTCCTGCTGAACTTGGAGACCCACTGGTATATTTTGTATTTTTGGGATTTGTCGTCTGGACTCCCGTATATCCCCAGCCAAGAGTAGTACAATTCCTTCTTCCAATCAGTGACGCCCTTCTTAAGTTGGAGGCGGGCCCAGACCTTCCCCTTCTTGCTGTACAGAGTCAGGTGGACGTCATCAGCTCCAAAGCTGCTGTGCAGAGTTCTGGTGGGCGTTACTCTGACAGTAGAGGCCTCCAAAACTCTCAGCCGCAGCTGTAGGCCATCAGTCAGACGGACGTTGGTGTCCTTGGACCCTGACCACTGGTAGTGCAGGAAGTGGGTGTACAGTGGGTTTGTGGGGTCTGATTTATGAAGGACATCAACGTAGGCATCCAGCTCCAGGAGGTCCATAGGAACATCACTCCAGGTGATCCTGACTGTGCCTCTGTTGGTGCACTCCAGCTGCACAAAAGGGTTAATGGAGCTGTGGGTGGAAGGCTGTTCCATTCAGCTGCTGTGGAGTCACCCTGCTCAGTTCATTTGTATTTAATCAGAAGGACAGATTGTCAGATTATTATCTCTGCTAAGACTGGAGAAACACAATTGAACAGTAAGTATTATTTATCTCTTCTGTGTATATCAATTAAAATCCAATTATAAAAGCCCTTTAGGAGAATCTATCTTTAAGAGATAGATGTTTACAGTTTCTTTGTCTGCCACTATAAACAATAAATAAACCTAAAGGTTTATGGAAAAAAACATGAACATGATGTGTTACAGTTATTCAGTATTATTGCAGTAGTATAGTCATTTCTTAGCATGGTGGTGGTGGTAGCATAGTGGTTAAGGAACCTGGCTAGTGTGCAAGTATAGCTAGTGTGCATATCCCAGCTGCCACCATTGTGCCCTTGAGCAAGGCACTTAACCCTAAATTGCTCTAGAGGAGACTGGCCCTGAACACTTCATAGTTGACAAAAATGTATGACGCTTTGGATAAAAGCGTCTGCTAAATGCATAAATGTAAATGTAATGTAAAGTTTGTGGCTACAGCACCATAAAGAAGACTACCCAAATAAACTATAACAGAGATACTGTACATGCATCAGAGCTGTCATGAATACGAAACACAAGTTGTGCTCTCCTTCAGATCTTAAACATAGTGCTAATCAAATGTGATTGGCATAAAGCAAGAACAAGGTACAGTACTTCACTGATCTATTCTATGTCCCCTTTAATGGTGAGACATGGTTGAACTGATCTATTCTATGTCCCCTTTAATGGTGAGACATGGTTGAACTATTTTGAAAAGTGTGAGATTGAAACAATGTTGATATAGCATATCAACATTTTTCAAAATCAAAATTCATCTGTCAAAATAACGCAGTCAAATAGATGACTGGGATTAACCAGTCAAAAACATTCATACTGCAGAAATAAACAAACATGACATACCACCAGAGGACATAACACATGTAAACAAACCCCTAAAGACTCTCCTTACCTGGGGCTGGGCTGGAGTGGACTGGGCTGACTGGTGCTGTGTGGGAGTGAATAAGGAAGCTTCACCACAGCCTTGAGCCAATCCAAGCACAGGTCATGTGACATGTGATGTGACATGTGATGTGAAAGTCATGTCATGTGAGAAGTATTCCAAACATTGTGTGTAATCAAACCAAAGATCTAGGCACATGTTTTGATAGTGTCTTTTTATGGCTGCTTGACTTGAGACACTCTCTGTCCTATTCTGCATGGACTCCTGTCGGCTCTACTACAGTAATAACAGGCTTGGTTTTTGCACACATCTCACTTTAAAAATATATATATATTATAGTCGTGTCATTGTGGGCAACATATTATTTCATTGATTTCCTGATGGTATTTCAGTGAGCTAAAGCTGAGCAAAATGACGACGACGTTGCCAAAAGATCCAGACAATTCAGTCATCGTCAAAGACATGGACGCAAGCACTAACCTGTTAAGATGCCAAAGTTTGGCCAAGAGTTCTTAGACAGTCAATTTTTTCACAAATCCAATATGGTGGGCCAATTCTTACACTGACAAGAAAAGTTGGAAAGGTTTGAATGTGAAAAATGTGATGTACTTAACATTTGTGTTTCAGTATTTGGGAAAGTGAGTTCAATATACCACACAGAGAAGCTAGAGAAGTTTCAGAGAAGTGAGAAGTGAACTCTGCATTCAGCATTTCGAAAATTACACTTACGAGTCATAACTTGTGTGCATGATGCTGTGTGGTGGTGTGTGTGTGTGTGTGTGTGTGTGTGTGGGAGGGGGGGGGGCATTTAATCTGTTTTGTGCAGTTTTTCTCAACAGTGATGACAGCAGTAACCATGGTAACCAGAGCTACAGACAGCAGAATGGCTCTCAACAGGCATGGAGTCTCTCCACCAGAAGGCGCCTGATCACCTGAAATGATACAGACAGGACAGTCACAAGAGAACAGGATCTTTTATACACATGAAAAGGCTGAGTCTAGTCCATCTTGAGAAAGTCCATCTTAAGAAATATGTAAACATTCTGTTGTTTTTCCAATTTCCAAACTGCAATTTGATGTTATTAAATTCAATCAAAAAAAACAACAAAAAACAATCCAATTGGAGTTGGTTTTGCAGTTCAAGAACGGTTTCCTTGTGAGAACATAAATGAGGTGCAGACTTTGCAAATCCAATGGTGTTTGATCAGTAGGAAGAAAAAAAGGTTGATATTTGAAAGACGCTACAAACCAAAAACACAAATTCACAGAATGGCACATCAACCACTTTGGAGAACATTTCCAGACCCAGATTTTTCTTACCTCTATAAAAGTGACAAAATATTTGAAGTTCCATGGTTGTCTGTCTCCAGCTGACTGGGTTACTATGGTTACAGGAGACAGTTTTGGTGTTGATGTTGAAAGAGATGGAGAGGAATCTACTTCCTCCCTCCTGAGAGCAGAAGGTGCTGTTACAGCTGGAGGTCAGAGACACATTGAGTCCTGTGCAGTTTAGAGTCACATTACAGGAGTCACTGCTGGACCAGTTAGACACCACAGTCAGAGTGGGGGCTGATGCAGGCTCTGCAACACACACACACACACACACACAAATCTCATAAATAATGTTCACACAATGAAATGAAGTTAAGTTGTAAAACACACACATTTCCTACTCTACGGTTGCACTACACACTGGACATGACTTACACACATGACTTACACACATGACTTACACACATGACTTACACAGAGCTCAGCATGCACCATTACTACACACTGGACATGACTTACACAGAGCTTGGCACCATTGCTATTTGATGCACTTTATGAAAACAGTCCTTATTTCAGCTCTGTGTAAGTCATGTCCAGTCGGAAGTGTGCCCACAATTTAGTCAAACAAGAACTCATCCTCCTGATACCAAATGGCCCAGGTTCATATACATAAATATTAGACACAAAGGGTTGGGAGAGAGAGTTCTACAGAAGAGAAGAGCAGACACACAGGGTTGGAGAGAGAGAGATAGAGAGAGAGTTCTACAGAAGAGAAGAGCAGACACACAGGGTTGGAGAGAGAGAGAGAGAGAGTTCTACAGAAGAGAAGAGCAGACACACAGGGTTGGAGAGAGAGAGAGAGTTCTACAGAAGAGAAGAGCAGACACACAGGGTTGGAGAGAGACAGAGAGAGAGAGAGTTCTACAGAAGAGAAGAGCAGACACACAGGGATGGAGAGAGAGAGAGAGATCTACAGAAGAGAAGAGCAGACACACAGGGATGGAGAGAGAGAGAGTTCTACAGAAGAGAAGAGCAGACACACAGGGTTGGAGAGAGAGAGAGAGAGAGCGAGAGATCTACAGAAGAGAAGAGCAGACACACAGGGTTGGGAGAGAGAGAGAGAGAGAGAGAGTTCTACAGAAGAGAAGAGCAGACACACAGGGTTGGAGAGAGAGAGAGTTCTACAGAAGAGAAGAGCAGACACAGAGGGTTGGAGAGAGAGAGAGAGAGAGAGAGAGTTCTACAAACAAACTTTCTACAGAAAGCACCACCCTAATTAACAGCACCAGCCTAATCAACAACACCACCCTAACTAACAACACCACCCTAATTAACACCACCCTAATCAACAACATCACCCAAATCAACAGCACCCTAATCAACAACACCACCCTAATCAACAGCACCACCCTAATCAACAACACCACCCTAATCAACAGCACCACCCTAATCAACAGCACCACCCTAATTAACAGCACCACCCTAATCAATAGCACCACCCTAATCAACAACACCACCCTAATCAGCAGCACCACTCTAATCAACAACACCACCCTAATTAACAGCATCACCCTAATCAACAGCACCACCCTAATCAACAGGACCACCCTAATTAACAGCACCACCCTAATCAACAGCATCACCCTAATTAACAGCACCACCCTAATCAACAGCACCACCCTAGTTAACAGCACCACCCTAATCAACAGCACCACCCTAATCAACAACACCACCCTAATCAGCAATACCACCATAATCAACAACATCACCCTAATCAACAACACCACCCTAATCAACAGCACCACCCTAATTAACAACACCACCCTAATTAACAGCACCACCCTAATCAGCAGCAGTGTGACCAACAGCAAGACTACAGGAACTGAAGTACAGTGATGGCAGCTTGCAGTCTTTTTTAGTGTCTGCCAACAGCATGACAGTGACAAAGCATCTTTGTTTATACTCACTCAGTACAGTGATCTCATATTCAGCAACAGTTTCTTCATGTCTGCCTCTGTCTACCATCGCGGCTGTGTAGAGTCCACTGTCTCTGCTCTGAAGACTCGTCAGCATCAGCGATGAGTCTGATTGATCAAACTCCACTCTGCCTTTGTACAACTCAGATACTATCACCTCATTAAAAGTTGCCACATAGGCCACAAGGACTTGAGTTCCATTGTACAGCCATAGCATGTTCTGTCCCATCTGCCTGCTTTGTATAGACAAGGAGACTGAGCTGCCCTCACACACAAACAACTCAGCACAGGACACTGCAGAGACAGACAGAGGGGGATTTGTGATCTTTACACCTGAGTAAAATTCCCTTGACAAATTGTGTATTATGTTAATAAGTAAACAGGAAATTACTTTCCAATGTATAATCAAAGCATGGAGTTAAACATCATTCAAGCATCACAAAATATATTTTCTTAGAGATGATTGAGTTATGGTGTTCAGTGTGTCTGACCTGCACGCCCTATGATGAACAAGAGTCCAGTGACCATCATAGAAAACATCTTTGCAGCTGCGATCAGATTCTTCAGACAAAGTTCATCTACAGTATGGCAGCTGCGACCAGACCCGCTTCATTTGGCCAGACCTGCTCGAATTGACTGGGGTGCTTCCTTTTTTGTTGTTGCTTCTGAAATCACCTTTGTCTACGCGGCACACAGAAATCTCATATTGGGAGTGAAATGAAACCAAGCCAGAGTTGAGGCCTGAGCTGCTTTGACCACACAGTTGCCTGTGTGGTCGTGGAGATGAGCCTTTACAAAGTGCAGTGGAAACTCCATCAGACAGACATGATAAATAATAAAATGTCAATGGAAACTCTGTCAGGTTGACTCCATAGCCCCAGATTCATAGCTTTTACTTTCCAGCTACAGTTTGCTTCACCTCCATTGACACAACACATGTGGTAGCCTCCATGGACAAGGCCAAAATAAGTAACTATAATAATAAGTAAATAATAACATTCAACTAAACATTATTTACTGCTGTTTCAATGATTAAAAATAACTTCTGCAAACAACAACAGCAGTCTGTTAACTGACAGATCAGCTGACTGACTTTTCCAAACTTGCAGCGTTCTACAGATCGCCCAGCAAATGAAAGACGTGAATCAGAGGCAAAACATTAAGTGTGCTTGACAGTGGTCTGCTATGCATAGCAACGGGCCGTTGTACAGAAATATCTGACCTTGGAACATTGGGAAGGCCTGCTGAGATGAACGGTGCATTCTACAGCATTATGAAGTCATAATAACATGGAATAGCATCTCACCTTTAGGCCCTTTAGCATCAGCAATGCAGTCACCAGACAGAGAGGAGGAAACACTGAGGCTCAGATGTTTCCTCTGATAGTGCTGATGTCTGTTTCACTTCCTTAGTCTGTGTTAATGTCAGCAGCCCTCTGTAGCTGTGTGTTAATGTCAGCAGCTACCCTGTAGTTCAAAGCTGACTGTTTCCTGCTTACACCCTGCTGACCACCTGACGCACAAGCAGACCTGCTGGCAGCCGATGCTGCAAGGTTGCAGATTCAAAACTGTGGATTCTACTTCCTGTCAAAACACTCCAGTGGATTCTACTTCCTATGACAACAATCCAGTGGATTCCTGTTCTGAAACACCAGGGTGTCCTAAGCAGTCTCTCCACTCATAAGGCCCCTTGACCTAGCAAACTACCCAGCACAATACTCAGCAGGCCATAATAAGGACCCTTGACCCAGCACACTGTCCTACTCAAGAGACCATAATAAGGACCCTTGACCCAGCACACTGTCCTACTCAAGAGACCATAATAAGGACCCTTGACCCAGCACACTGTCCTACTCAGCAGGCCACAATAAGGACCCTTGACCCAGCACACTGTCCAACTCAGCAGACCATAATAAGGGCCCTTGACCCAGCACACTGTCCTACTCGAGACCATAATAAGAGTCTGTTATGGTCATTTTTAACCCTTTTGTGTAACTATGTAACTGCTTCTGTACAGATGTATGAAGAGGCCTTGTCCTCCACAAAACTAGAAACAGCAAAACACAGGCAACCATTTCAAAAACACTGAGACAGGAAAGAACAAGCCACTATCATTTGAGTCTGGAGAACAAGCCAATATCATTCAAGAATCTGGAGAATGCAGATGTTTTAATGGATCATTTTAGCTCAGCTTGAAGATGTAAAGTTTAATATACAGGCACTGGATTTTAGCATGTTTGTTATGTCTTAATTATATTAGCATGTTTGCTATGTGTGAATTATATTAGCATGTTCAATATGTGTGAATTATATTAGCATGTTTGCTATGTGTGAATTATATTAGCATGTTTACTATGTGTTAATTATATCTTGGAAGACTGGGCATATGATTGATGGTTTTACTGTCTGTACCACTGAGTTGCATGTCAGCAGTGTTCTCAGAATATTATCTATGTCTATCTATATTGTATCAGTCTGTGAGTATACTACAGGACTCAAACCCGGACTCAGTCTGCATAATTGTCGGCGATTTCAACCAGGCCAAACTAAAGACCGTACTACCACACTACCATAAACATGTGAACTTTGCGACCAGGGGAGAGAACACGCTCGACCAGGTCTACACAAATATCAAACAGGCATTCAGAGCGGATCCCCACCCCCACCTGGGGAGTTCAGACCATCTCTGTTCTGCTAATTCTAGCCTATAGACCACTGCTAACAAGGAGCAAGTCAGCTGTGAAGCAGATCAGGGCATGGCCAGAGGGAGCCACCTCAGCTCTCCAGGACTGCTTTGACTGCACAGACTGGTCACCTCAGCTCTCCAGGACTGCACAGACTGCACAGACTGGCCACCTCAGCTCTCCAGGACTGCTTTGACTGCACAGACTGGTCACCTCAGCTCTCCAGGACTGCACAGACTGGCCACCTCAGCGCTCCAGGACTGCTGTGACTGCACAGACTGGTCACCTCAGCTCTCCAGGACTGCACAGACTGTACAGACTGCACAGACTGGTCACCTCAGCTCTCCAGGACTGCTTTGACTGTACAGACTGGTCTGTTTTCAGGGAGGCATCCACTACCAACCAGCACATCAACCTCACTGACTACACAGAGTCTGTGACCGGATACATATCCAAATGCATGGATGATGTCACAGTCACAAAAACTGTCACTGTACGAGCAAACAACAAACCTTGGTTCACCAGGGAGGTATGTGAGCTCCTGAGAGCACGCAACACTGCTTTCAAATCCGGGGACAAAGACGCCCTCAGATCAGCCAGGGCCAACCTGCACCGGGGCGTGAGAGCAGCCAAGCGGGCCTATGGACAGGAAATTCACTCGCACTTCAGAGACACAAAAGACCCCAGACGCCTGTGGCAAGGCATCCAGTCAGTCACAGACTACAAACCAACACCCCTGCCGTGCGAGGACAACACAGACTTCCTCAACTCTCTCAACACCTTCTTCAGCCGGTTTGAACACACCGCCACCACTCCAGCAAAAGCCCCTACTGGCCCAGACAACATAACACTCCAACTAGACCCTGTAGATGTGAGGAAGACCCTACTCAAGGTGAACCCCAGAAAAGCTGCAGGTCCGGACAACATACCCGGGCGTGTGCTCAGAGACTGTGCAGACTCACTCACGGATGTCCTCACAGATATTTTCAACATCTCACTGAGCCAAGCCGTCATACCAGAAAGCTTCAAAGCTACCACTATCGTACCACTACCAAAAAAATCACCAGCTACATCACTAAATGACTACAGACCCATAGCACTCACTCCAATAATGATGAAGTGCTTTGAAAGGTTGGTCAAGGCCCACATAACATCCAGCCTTCCCACTACTCTGCACCCATACCAGTTTGCATATTGCCCCAAACGCTCCACTGATGACACCATAGCAACAGCACTCCACCTATGCCTGGCTCATCTGGAAAACAAAAAGTCACGTACGGATGCTGTTCATCGACTTCAGCTCCACCTTCAACACGGTCATCCCACAGCACCTGGTGAACTGAGTGCAGTAGGCATCAGAGCTTCATTATGCAACTGGCTACTGGACTTTCTCACTAACAGACCACAGACTGTAAGAGTCGGCAAAAACTCCTCAGAGACCACCATCATTAACACCAGGGTCCCCCAGGGATGTGTGCTGTGTCCATTGCTGTTCACACTGATGACCCATGACTGCTGTGCCAGATTCACATCGAACCACACCATCAAGTTCACTGATGACACACCAGTGGTGGGCCTCATCAATGATGACGATGACTCAGCATACAGAGAGGAGGTACATCAACTCATCAACTGGTGTGTCAGAAACAACCTACAACTGTCAACAAAACAAAAGAAATAACTGTAGACTTCAGGAAACAACACCCGACACACACCCCACTCACAATCAATGGCAGTACTGTGGAGTCTGTGAAAAGCACAAAGTTTCTGGGAGGGCACATCACAGATGACCTCACATGGACCACCAACACCACCTCCCTGGTCAAGAAAGCACAGACACGCCTTCACTTTCTGCGCAGAATGAGGAGAGCTGATCTCCCAACTTCTGCATTCACCACCTTCTACAGGGGTGCTATTGAGAGCATCCTTACCAGCAGCCTCTCTGTCTGGCATGGCAGTTGCTCAGCTGCGGACAAGAAGGCTCTACAGAGGGTGGTGAGGACTGCTGAAAAGATCATCAGATCACCGCAACCAGCCATTCAGGATTATACACATCACACTTTTCCAAGAGAGCCATCAATATCATCAAGGACACCACCCACCCAGCACACAAACTATTCTCCCTCTTACCATCTGGAAAGCACTACCGTAGCATGCAGTGCCACACAAATAGACTAACAGCTTCTTCCCATCAGGCTAATAAACACAATGAAGAAGATTCCATGAACATTCCATGAACATGTTACTGACATCCAAAAACAATCTCACACACACTGATTTCCATGCTACTTTCACACTTGCACTTTACATGCTGCTTTCACACGTGCACTTACAAATTGCACCTTCACTTATTGCACCTTACATATTGCACATTTCACTTTTTTCAACCTACACCAGCTACCAAGAAGAGCTACCTCGAACTTTCCGTCTTGCTGGAAGTGTATATGTTTACTTGTATGTTGTCTTATGTCTATTTATTGTGGACGTCTGTGAACACTTCATGTCCATCAGTGTAGCTGTGTGTTGTGTGTGTGTGTGTGTGTGTGTGTGTGTGCATGTTTCTAGTTTAAATTGCACATTTGGTGTCTGGTGAAATGCAATTTCAGTCCTCTGTGTACTGCCTGTTACATCGTGAATTGACAATAAAGTATACTTTGACTTTGACTTTGACTTTGCTTAGTCGGCGAGCTTAAACAAATCATGTACACTGTGATGTCAGATGACTACTATGTTTCAGTTATGATTTTAGCACCGAGCGCTGGGACTGGTCTGCAAACTGCAAACCAAGAAAGGCAAAACCAAGAAAGGCAAAAGGAAACAGAAAGAGAAGCTGAGAGAATTCGGGACCATCATGGGTGAACAGCCCCATCTTGTGGCTGAACGTTACAGGGATCGTCATGAATATTTAAATTCGGGACCATCATGGGTGAACAGCCCCATCTTGTGGCTGAACGTTACAGGGGTCGTCATGAATATTTAAATTCGGGACCATCAAGGGTGAATAGCCCCATCTTCAATTCAATTCAATTTTATTTATACAGTGCCTTTTACAATAGTATTGTCTCGTGGCGCTTCACAGAATGAGCACCCAAGAGCAACAGGGGCAAGGAAAAACTCTAGGAAGAAACCTTGGGCAGATCCACGACTCAAGTCTCAGAGTCAGAGTTGACTCAGAGTCAACCCACGGAAAGCTGCTGGGCCGGACGGCATACCAGGCCGTGTGCTGAGGGAGTGTGCGGACCAACTGACAAACGTCCTCACAGATGTCTTGAAGGGCTTGAACAGAAGCAGAGGTGTGTCATTGTTTGCAGAAGTGCAGCACCAAACAAGACATTTTGAGATGGAGCTTACCATACCTGATACCCTCTGTGTGTGTGTGTGTGTGTGTGTTCGTTCCCAGGCCAATGAGCTTTATAAGAACGGGAGTCACAGAGAGGACCAGAACTCTGGCTGAGGTACTTCTCTCTCTTTCTCTCCTTCCCTCTCCTTCTCCCTCTCTCCCCTTTTTCTTTGTGGTCAGCCTGTATTACGTTAGGGTCAGTCTCTGTTTTCTATCTCCAACAGTAGAGAGATATTCTGCTAATTTTAATATTTTAATTTCTCCATTACAGGGCCAGTTAACACTGTAATCTACGTTGATTTTTAGTTCCTTCTTTACAGTGTTCCAAATAGGGTTCTATACATTGCTTTGTAATTTGGTTTACTCTGATTGTTTTTTTGGCATGACACTGGTCAGGGTGCGTTTTGGGTGGGGTCTCAACAACAGCTGATGAAGGGGGAGCCGGAGCTCTTGGGAGATGGATTTAGGGCGAATTTAGTGCTCTCTTGTTAATGTTAATTATTAGTGGGTGTCTGCCTAATTCTGCTCTACCTTTCTCTGGTGTGTTTGTCCCAGTGTGCATAGCTATGATGACTGAGTGGACACCAGACTTCACTGCCATAAAGTGCAATGGCCAGAGTGACACTATCAGATATTTTAAGACAGATTTTAATTGGAATTTGGAGATTAAAAAATGGCATATTGCTAACGAGCATTAACCTATACATAAACCTATACTTTTTCGAAACTACTAAAATTACCTTTTCTAAACACAGCAACCTACATCACACAATTAGCCACAATTAACACAATTAACGTTTACACAGATCTCTGGAAAATGTCTTGATTGCAGTACTGTGTTGAAAACTTTTACAGTTGAAACACAGCACCTTGCATCTCTGGAGTGCTAAATTTTCAGAATTTTATTTCTGATGCTATCTGAGGCCACTAGCTTTCTTTGGCTGGAGAGAATTTGTCTGGGTGGATAATTATTTCATCATAATTGTGATGTCAAGGGGCTTTGGTTATTTTTATTTTTCCTCTAGTAATTTGAGTTGATGTTTTATAATATATTGTTCTGTGTGTCTTGTTTGTATTGCTTCATATAGATTTTGAAATGTGTTTTCCAAATATTGCCATTTGAATAGACAATGGTTAATGGTTTTGGCGCCACCTGCAGGTTAGGAGCACTTCCGTTGTGATGGCTTTTTATGCAGTGTGTTTCCTTTGTAGATGTTTTTATGCAGTGTGTTTCCTTTGCAGATGTTTTTATGCAGTGTGTTTCCTTTGCATTTCCTTTCCTTTGCGTTTCTCTATTTGCACTTTTACACAAAACCAGCTACCACCGAAACATACTTTCAAAGGCATTATCAAATCTCAATTAATCAGATTCCACCGTATATGCACCCATGTTTCAGACTTTCATGCAGCCACCTCTCTTCTATTTCAGACACTGCGTCAAGCGCCACTATTCAAACGTTTTCTCAGAAAAATAAAAAATGAAACCCTCTCTGTGCTTGTTCCCACTGCTCGTCCTCTCCCTCACACGCCCAACATACACATAACACCAATCATTACTCACACACACACGCCCAACATACACATAACACCAATCATTACTCACACACACACGCCCAACATACACATAACACCAATCATTACTCACACACGCCCAACATACACATAACACCAATCATTACTCACCGTAACATACACATAACACCAATCATTACTCACACACGTAACATACACATAACACCAATCATTACTCACTCTCAAAACATACACATAACACCAATCATTACTCACTCTCACAACATACACATAACACCAATCATTACTCACACGCCCAACATACACATAACACCAATCATTACTCACACACGCCCAACATACACATAGCACCAATCATTACTCACACGCCCAACATACACATAACACCAATCATTACTCACACACACACGCCCAACATACACATAACACCAATCATTACTCACACGCCCAACATACACATAGCACCAATCATTACTCACACGCCCAACATACACATAACACCAATCATTACTCACACGCCCAACATACACATAACACCAATCATTACTCACACGCCCAACATACACATAACACCAATCATTACTCACACACGCCCAACATACACATAACACCAATCATTACTCACACGCCCAACATACACATAACACCAATCATTACTCACACACGCCCAACATACACATAACACCAATCATTACTCACACACCCAACATACACATAGCATCCACTACACACCAATCATTACTCACACGCCCAACATACACATAACACCAATCATTACTCACACGCCCAACATACACATAACACCAATCATTACTCACACACGCCCAACATACACATAACACCAATCATTACTCACACGCCCAACATACACATAACACCAATCATTACTCACACACGCCCAACATACACATAACACCAATCATTACTCACACGCCCAACATACACATAACACCAATCATTACTCACACGCCCAACATACACATAACACCAATCATTACTCACACGCCCAACATACACATAGCATCCACTACACACCAATCATTACTCACCGTAACATACACAAAGCACCAATCATTACTCACACCCAACATACACATAGCATCCACTACACACCAATCATTACTCACACACCCAACATACACATAACACCAATCATTACTCACACACCCAACATACACATAGCATCCACTACACACCAATCATTACTCACACGCCCAACATACACATAACACCAATCATTACTCACACGCCCAACATACACATAGCATCCACTACACACCAATCATTACTCACACGCCCAACATACACATAACACCAATCATTACTCACTCTCACAACATACACATAACACCAATCATTACTCACTCTCACAACATACACATAGCACCAATCATTACTCACTCTCTAACATAAACATATCATCCACTACACACCAATCATTACTCAATCTCACCACAAGAACAGATCCTGCCCCCCCCCCTCTCTTCACCTTACCCCTAACTTTTTTAACCCCCTAGCCAATCCCACACCAAGCTTTAACCCCCTAGCCAATCCCTCACCAAATCTTGACCCCACCCCTAACCCTATCCCAGACCCCAACCCACCTCTAATGGCCCAGCCTCTAGCCCTTACCCGACCCACCTCCTAATGGCCCAGCCTCTAGCCCTTACCACGACCCATACCCTACCCCTGCCTCACCCCTACACCTAACCAGCAGACCAAGTACTCATACCGAAGCCCTCTCCCATTCCTAACCTTAACCCCCAACCCAGTGATTCATACCCTAGATCCAACCCCTCCCCTAACCTTAACCCACCTCCTAATGGCCCAGCCCCATCCCTTACTTCACCCATCTAAAATTGACATAAGGGAGACTGGTCAGACATTACGCAATAGACTCAAACAACACATATACACAATACAAAAACAACACCAAGAACACACAGTTAATCACACACTTTCAGATGCACAACAACGGAACCCAGGATGGAGTATTTTACAGAGGAAAAGAGCAGAGACTCTGGATGTTTAAATTAAACACACTTTATCCTATGGGTCTTAATGAAAATTGAATTAACATGCTCCTTCCTCCACAGTAAAAGAAGAAATAATTTTACATAAAGTCTTTTTATACTATAAAGTCTTTTTTTATACTATGTCTTTCATTTCTACAAGTGTTCTATATGTATATTATTCATGCAGTCTGGCCTGTTCTTAAAGAGAAAATATTCAAATATTATTATTAATAAATAAATAAATATTATTTATTTATCTATGTATTATTTAATTATATATTTATTGAGTCAATTGACAAATTTATTTAATCTAAACCTCATTTATACACTTGTTTAGAATATTTTAAGACTCGATGCCTGGGTCACGTCTATAAATTCATTTAACTAGAGAGGTAAAGAAATGGAGGAAAGCCTTCAGCCTGTGCCTAGACAACAATCCCAAAATAGCTGAGATCCCTTTCAACTCCACTCCACATACCAGGTATGTACACACACACACACACACACATACACACACAACACACACTCACACACACACTCACACAACATGTGTATCGTAACTATAAATGCTGTATATGTTGAATATCGTTACTATAAATGTTGTATATGTTGAATATCGTAACTATAAATGGTTGTGTTTTGCTTTTCTTGCTTGTTATATAGACTTGCTTTAGATTCTCCTGACTGGAATAAAATGTTGAAAGAATAGG
This sequence comes from Tenualosa thibaudeaui, assembly GCA_027481765.1. Lineage (NCBI taxonomy): Eukaryota > Metazoa > Chordata > Actinopteri > Clupeiformes > Clupeidae > Tenualosa > Tenualosa thibaudeaui. The sequence continues at coordinate 1,336,660 of JAIFZK010000150.1, read as the reverse complement.
CTCACCTAAATGCAATGAAAACGTTGTCTTGGGGCCAAAGGCGCCCAACCAGATTTGCCCTATTTTGCTTTATTTATAAAGGTTAATCTTTCAGTTATTTGCCCACTGAGAAAAGAGGTTTAAACACCTCACACCACTCACAAACACAGGCTCACACCTCACACCACTCACAAACACAGGCTCACACCTCACACCACTACAAACACAGGCTCACACCTCACACCACTCACAAACACAGGCTCACACCTCACACCACTCACAAACACAGGCTCACACCTCACACCACTCACAAACACAGGCTCACACCTCACACCACTCACAAACACAGGCTAGATCATCATCCTGTTTGTCATGTGGATATGAGTGTTTTCTGATAATATTGACACTTAAGCTCTCTTTTTCCTCTTTTTCTCATTTCCTGTCTCTCTCTCTCTCTCCCTCTCTCAGCTGTCCATCCATCAAGTTGAGGAGGATCCCAACAGTCACCTGCTCGCATGAAGGGGGCACCTGAGAGAATTTTTGGACAGGTATCTGCATCAGCCAGACAATCAATCAATCAATCAATCAATCAATCAATTAACCGATTGTAACACCCATCAGCTTCCCAGCAATGTAATAAACTACCAACGCAATAACAATATGCACTGTTTAGATGTAATAATCCTGCCACAATAATGGCCCACCAATGTAATAACTTTGCCTACAGATAATGTCACGCTTGCCTACTGTGATCATTTGCATTGTTTTCAGGCCATTGACATCAATTACTAATCAATACATCGATCACCAGTCAATTCATAAATGACGTGTTAATGTATTAATTCAATTCAATTCAATTCAATTTTTATTTATACAGCGCTTTACAATAATATTGTCTCGTGGCGCTCACAGAAGGAGCACCCAAGAGCAACAGGGCAAGGAAAACTCCTTATGTTCAGTTAATCTAGGGAAGAAACCTTGGGCAGATCCACGACTCAAGGGGCTGACCCAACTGCCAGGGGTCATGGAGAAAATTACATCAGTAGTAACCATGACAGACTATAAGTTGCCTATGGTTTTAGCTAAGGTTCATAATAGTTCATAATAGAGTATTATCCCACTTTTTACAATACATGGTAGTCAGTCTATAGGTGGTTATCAGGAAGTATGGCTGGACAATGTAGCAGTGGCCAGACATAGTGACAAACTAAAAGGAATGAGATGGGTCATGGGGGTAACAGTAAGGGTCCATTTGACAGTGCCATTGTGAGGGGGTCAATCGCAAAGCCTCAGGAGGGGGAGTCGGGCCCAGCATCGGGCGCCCAGGAAGGTCCTCTGTGATGGGGAGTCTGACATGGGCCTCCTGTAGTGTTGGTTGTAGTCCACTCAGGAGGGGAGGGGTGAGAGGAGTCCACCGAATGAGACAGGATGACACTCAGCAAAGATAATTGTAGACAGAGGAAAATAGTGAATTAGGCCAGGCTCACACATCAGAAAGCAATGGGCATACCTATATATATATATATATATATTGAGAGAGAGAGAGAGAGAGAGTTGTGCAGGTGACACATGAAGCTTTTGTGGCGGCACTAGGCTATAGCAGCATAACTAAGGTATGATGTGGCAACACAGCACCACTGCAGGGATGGTCAGTGGCCGCCATGCCTCACAACTGGGGGCA
>JAIFZK010000150.1:1217500-1327500 GCA_027481765.1 Tenualosa thibaudeaui | reverse complement strand
CAGCAGGTGCAAGGAAAAACTCCTTATGTTTAGTTAATCTAGGAAGAAACCTTGGGCAGATCCACGACTCAAGGGGTTAACCCAGCTGCCAGGGGTCATTCAGAAAAACTACAATCAGTAGTAACCATGATAGACTACAAGTTGTCTATGGTTTTAGCTAAGGTTCATGATAGTTCATAATGGAGTATTATCCCACTTTACATTACATGGTAGTCAGTCTATAGGTGGTTATCAGGAATTATGGCTGGTCAATGTAGCAGCGGCTCGACATTGTGTCAAACTCAAAGGAGTGAGATGGGTCATGGGGTAACAGTAAGGGTCCATTTCACAGTGCCATTGTGGGGGCAATCACAAAGCCTCAAGGAAGGGGACACGGGCTAGCATGGGCATCCAGGAAGGGCCTCTATGATGGAGATTCAGTCCTGACATATGCATATACTTTAATATAGGTTGGTGCATCACCCTTGAGGGCTTTGTAGGTTAGGAGGAGTATTTTAAAATCAATTAGACTTTTATAGGGAGCCAATGTAAGGAAGCAAGGATTGAGAGATATGTTCATTATTTTTAGTTGTGGTGAGTGTTCGGCTTCAGCATTTTGTATTAGTTGTAGGTTTTTGATACAGGTATTACTACACCCAGAGAATAGAGCATTGCAGTAATCGAGCCTGGAAGCAATAAGTGCGTATTAATCAGCATCCTCAAAGGATAGTAACTTTCTAACCAATATTTCATAGGTGGAAAAAGATGTTTTAGGAACTTTCTAACCAATATTTCATAGGTGGAAAAAAGATGTTTTTGAAACGTCCATATTCATATTTAAGCAGTATATGTGTATAGTGTTTACATGACTATTTAGGAGAGGTTCTGGTCAATAATTACCCCAAGGTCCTTAACTTTTGTGTTGCATGACAGTGAATTTTGGTGAAGGGGTAGAGTGCTGGTCCGCTGCAGAAAGTAATGCCATGTTTCCTTATAACAGATCCTACAGGTAACATGTCCAGGGAGAACAGCAGGGGACCTAGCACTGAGCCGTGGGGTACACCAAACTTTACTTTGGTATGGGTTGATGACTCATTATGAGCATGTACAAACTGGTAGCGACCAGAGAGGTATGATTTGAACCAGGCTAATGCAGAGTCTTTGATGCCTATCATGTGTTCAAGCCTGTGTAGTAGGATACCATGGTCAATAGTGTCAAAGGCAGCACTAAGATCCAGTAGGATTAATATTGATATATATCCATTATCAGATGAAATAAGGAGGTCATTGAAGACTTTGACTAGGGCTGATTCTGTACTATGATTAGCTGAGAAGCCTGACTGTAAGGTTTCCTAGATATTGTTATCATTTAAGAAGCTACAGATTTGCTTAGACACTATTTTTTCAAGTACTTTTGATACAAATTAGAGGTTAGATATGGGTCAGTAGTTAGCCAGGACATGAAGATTAAGGTTTGTTTTTAATTGATGGTTTAATAACAGATGTCTTCAAAGATTTTGGGACATGCCCAGCTATGAGTGAGTCATTTATAATTTTAAGAATCATCTCAGCCAATAGAGGGAGAGCTGCCTTAAGAAGATCAGTTGGGATAGGGTCCAATAAGCATGTTGAGGCTTTAGCTGAAGAGATCAAAGATGTAATTTCTGATATATTGGTGGGTGTGAATGAATCAAAGTATGCTACAGGTTGACTAGAGCTAGCTGTAACCATTACTTGTGGTCCAACTGGATTTGAGGTTACAAGGGAGTTGTTTATTTTAAGTCCAATAGATTCAATTTTGTCATTAAAATAGTCCATGAAGTCCTTGCTGCTTAGACGTATTGGAATGGAATGGGACACCTCAATCCTGCTTTTTGTTAAACGGGGTATAGTGTTAAAAAGGAATTTTGGATTATCTTTATTATTGTGTATAAGTGAGGAATAATATGCTAATTTGGCATTGTTAAGTGCTGTCTTGTACTCTTTTAAGCTATCTTTCCAAGCAAGGCGAAACACGTTTAGTGGCATACCAACTTGGGTTGGGCTTGGCATAGAGCCTTCTAATACAGGGTTATATTGGCTCAGCAGAGACTCAAGGAGAGACCTTAATACGTGAGAGAAAGAACATACCTTAATACATGAGAGAAAGATAACAGACAAGTGATTTAAAGATGTTGCACACTGGCATTCAAAATCTCTTCTCTGCCAGCTATATACCTGCCCCCTTTCCCTCCCTCCCAGAGTGCCATCTGCAGGCTCGGAGTCTAATAAGCTACCTTCCCCAGCACATGAAATGAATGTGTGTAGTTCACTGTATAAAGATGCAAGTTCTAAAATCATACAACCTTTAATTATGCGTTATGGTCCTTTTCTTTAAAACAACAACAAAAAAGAATATCAGACAATCACTATAAAAACAAACAAAAATAAATCACTACATCTCCCACTCAGCACCCCTCCACAACCCTAACCCTAACCATCCCTGCCTGTCTCTCTTCCCATCTTGCTCATGAGTCTATTCTTTATTCTCAGATGAGTTGCTGCAGTATGGTCCCTAATGTATGATTTCATAATTTTGGTACTCAAAATTAGGGGCCGGAATGTTACAGCCATTTTGATATTTCTAGGTTTTTTGGTTTTTGACAAACATATTTTCTTGCTTCCAAAAACCTAAAGAAACAAGAGTTTTGTGTTTTACGCTGCACCATTGTCATGATGACCTCATAGGTCAGAGGTTATATAGCCGCAGCTCTGAGTGGAGGGGGGGATGGAAAATGCGGCCCAGTTGCTCAAACTGTTTTAACCCTAACCATCCCTGCCTGTCTCTCTTCCCATCTTGCTCATGAATCTATTCTTTATTCTCAGATGAGTTGCTGCAGGAGACACAACCCTCTTTTATTTCTTAAAAGATAAAACTAAGGACAATTTACCCAAATGCGCCACCATGAAACACTGTACACATGTGTGTATTCAGCGTTAATAAACATCCTGGCAACATGAATACAAATATACTTTGAATACTATTGTTTGTGCAGCTGACGCAGAGAGACTCAAGAAAGACACATCTTCTAATGAACAGTGCATTACTACAGTTAGTATTTTGGTCTTGGGTAGTACTACCATTACCGTAAATACATAATGTTGCATACTGCATCTTCATGCAACAGCAAGGATACAAGGATTCAAGGAAAGTTTATTGTCACATACATATAATTACTGGGTGTGAAATATGCAGAGAAATTGCATCAGCCTATATGGTACATAAATGGTGTGTTGGGTTTGGGGTTAGAAAAGGTGATAAAGTGCAGTGTGTGTGTGTGTGTGTGTGTGTGTGTCAGACTAGTCTTTGACCAGTGCAGTTCATTAATTAATACTGAGTATTGAATGTCCACTCTAGTCTTTGATTAGTGCAGGTCATTAATTAATGCTGAGTATTGAATGTCCAGTATTAGATGAAGCAAAGTGAGTTAGAGTTGCAAACTAAGAAACATAGTACATTTCCAGTTAGTTTCACTTCAACTTTTCTCAACACAAACTTTTGCTCAAGGAAGTCCAATGAGGTGCACATAGCAGAGCTGATAACCACAAGCTCAGTGAAAAATGGCCACAGCTCACCACATGTTGCAGTGTGTGTCTTCAGAGCAAAACAATACATCACGTTCTTTTGTAGTGTAGCTCATTTTACAATTCTCTACAGCTGAGTTCTGCTGCTGGTTTGAAGCGTTTTGTGAATACAGTCTATGGTTTTAACCATGCCTGTAGTGAAGAGGACAAGTTCAAATCAGGGGTCAAACTAGTTACTGATATCAAGGAGTCCGTCCTGAGCACTCTGTAGTTATTTGGCTTTGGTGTCTACAGTAATTTGCAGGTTTTTCTTCAACATGATCAAGTTCATGTTGATCCTAAGTGAGGCCCCTATGGGCGGCCTTCAGTGCAATGACTGACAGTCACTTCCTCTCATTGACATACTTTTAACAGAGCTGATTACCACAAGTAGTACGAAAGGTGAAATACACACCACACACACACACTCCTGAAAATATTATTTCAGTTGATTTTCTGAGCTTTTGGCTTGAGAAGACAGGGATTGACAGCTTGGAAAGACAGAGACTGACGGCTTGAGAAGACTGGAATTGGCGGCGTAAGAAGACAGAGTTTTCCAGGCAGAGACCCCTGGACTGAAGATGTTTCCTCTGCTGATCACTGGGTTCATGATGACCACTGCTGTGCATACAGGTCAGACACACTCAACCAAACCAAGTGCAAGTAAATATGACGCGTGTTTGAACTGTTACGTTAGCAGTAAACCCCACAAGGCTGTGCCTTATGGCTGTTTTGCATGACTAAGGGAAGTCATTAGGAACAATGTGACGCTTGTGGCCTTGCAGGTTTATTGCTTTTCTAAAATGGTTCCATATGCCATAGTTTCATTCAATTAAGACACAGCAGCGACTAGTAAACAACAACTTTGCACTCAGTTTTTCATTAGTAAGACGTGATAACTTGAGTGATATGCAAGAAGCACACAGACATGCAACCCTTGAATTTATAAACATGATTTACAGACAGACATGATTTATAGACAGACATGATTTATAGACTGATATTTTTATAGACTGACATGATTTATAGACTGAAATGATTTATAGACAGACATGATTTATAGACAGATATGATTTATAGATTGACATAACTTATAGATAGGCATGATTTATAGATGAACATGATTTATAGACTAACATGATTTATAGACTGTAACCCTCCTGCAACCTGCAACCCTCTGGCTGCCGAACGGCACCTCTACCACCTGCGCCACCATCTCCCTATTATACCCTAATAGTGGGTAGTAAGTGTATGACATTTACATTTTCATGAATGCATTTAGCAGATGCTTTATCCAAAGCAACATACATTTGTCAACTGTCGCTACACAATTTCCAGACTACTAGCATGCTAGCCAAGTTCCTTAACCACTACACCACCACCACCCTATTAGCCTTGCCATAGTCTTTTAACACACTTAATAGCACCTCAAGATACATACTAAAGTGTCCTTAAAAGTAATTGCAAAGTGTGGAAAAAACTATGTACTTTATTTACTGAGTGTGTTGATTTCAGTCCCTTTTCAGTACACTCAGAAAATACAATGTAAGTGTGTTGCAATTATATTTAAAACCCATTAAAACTTCTAAAATGTCTTTAAGTAGGCATGCTACATAAATGGATTTTTAAATATATTACATATTTTGAAAATTATTTTAGGCCTTTCTATTGAAGCCTTTATCCATCTGACTTACCAGTCCAACTTATATGCACCTGATGCAGTGACAATGTGCCTGGAGAAACTCAGGATGAAGCATTTGGCCACATCATCATCCAGGAATAAAACTCTACTTAACCTCCTCCACAACTACAGCACCCTGGCCATCCTTAGCCACTGTACCACCAACGCGGTACCACTTTACTTGATGTAAAAAAGACGAGTCATAAATCCAGTCCAGCACTAGTTGTTTTTAATCAACTTTTAATCCACATAATACTTTGATGTTTCATGCTGTGCAAACTTAGTGAACACAAAGGGGTGGCTGAGACGGCGCCAGGCTGGTACTAAGACTCTCCTTCTCCCTCACTTACCCTCTCTTGCTTATGATCATTACCTTCAGGAAGCAAACCCATTTTTTACATAATGACTTGGAAAATAATAAATAATAATAAAAACAGAAATCACACACTGATATTCAATTCAATTCAATTCAGTTTTTGTCTTTTGTCTTAATATATTATGCTGTCTTTCTGTCTTCATTTAATTTGAAGTTGTTGAGCCGTGGTTAAACAGCCGTAAGATGGGGCTGTTTAACCACGATTGGACTGAATTCTCCCAGTTGTCTATCCCAACCTTTGGCCTTTTTGATTTGTACCTTTAAAACATAGATCATCTGTCCTGTCTTTCAGAGTCTCCAGATACTCCATTACTTTCCCATTAGGTCAGAACATCAATATGTAATTTGCAGACAGTTCCTGAAACGTTTTTGCACAGGTATTAAGCAAACCAGATGCGCTTAATGTGCCAGTGACTATATGTTGATCACCCGCTGTTCATTTGTTGAGCCTATTTCTAAAATACTTTAGTGTAAGCATTATATGTAACTGGTGTCTGTACACGTGTATGAAGAGGCCTTGTCCTACATAACACTAGAAACAGTAAGACACAGGCAAACATTTCAAAGAAACGGAGACGGAAAGAACAAGCCACTATTATTCGAGAGTCTGGAGAACAAGCCACTATCACTCTGACAGACCTCTAGAATACAGCCAGTTCTTACCAAGTCAGCTAAATACTACAGACCATTATTTTGTAAACGGCCTTGTGAGCCTAGAGAGTGAGGAAGAGAGTACAGACCACCATGGTGGCAAAAGATGAGTAATGCTATGCACAAATGCATTACATTTACATTTATGCATTTAGCAGACGCTTTTATCCAAAGCGACTTACAACTTGTCAACTATCAGGTGTTCAGGGCCAGTCTCCCCTAGAGCAATTTAGGATTAAGTGCTTTGCTCAAGGGCACAACGGTGCCAACTGGGATTAAAACCCACAACTTTTCAGGCTACTTGCACACTAGCCAGGTTCCATAACCACTACGCTACCACAGCCAAATGCCATGACAAGATCCTATTTGTAACTTTTATGTTGGTCTTCACAAATAAATATGTGTTTGTAAATATATTGCATTCCATTTGTTAAAAAAGGTACTTTGGGATTAATTGTAACCATTTTCTGAAGGCTTTGAAATGCACCAAATCACACTACACAGTAGTTTTGAGTTGAGTTAGTTGTAAAACACAAGATTCCAAGATTGCGGTGCATGCAGACGCAACAATCTCTCTGTCCCAACTGTGCAGTGTTTTGTTCTGTTGTTTTGTTCTGCAGTGTTTTTTTCTGTTGTTTTGTTCTGTTGTTTTGTTCTGCAGTGTTTTGTAGTAGTGGAGGAGATGGAGTAGTGGGTAGTGGAGGAGATGGAGTTATACTAATGGGCACACTCTTGAACTGAAGTTATGCTTAATGGGCACACTCTTAAACTGAAGTTATGCTTAAGTTATCGTTCCGTAAAACACCCCCCACACACACCCCAAACACACACACACAGAACACCTACCCACACACATCCACACACAATCATAGACACCCACACACCAACACACACTCTTGTAAACTTACATACTAATGCTTCCACTCACTAGCTGCCTTGTATGTAAAAACTATTTGACCAAAAGAGGTTTTCCTATAAGGCATTACACAATCTCCTCTTGCGGCCCCTCTAGTACCACTGGTTTCAATTGATCTAAATTGCATAAGACTATAGAGAGGAGGTGGAGCTAAGTTGTGTTGAATTTTGTAAACAAGACAGCATTTTTTAAAAATGACAAGATTGTTCTAGCTTAGAAACCTATATTTACTAAGGATTGTGCAATTAAGGAAGGATGTTGATTTTTTAATCTAGAATTTTGAGAGCTTGTTTGTATAAAGATATTACTGGATTTAGAGTAGTGAAGTTTGCAAGGCCCCAGGTGGGCAAACAGTAGATGTGTGATATGGGAGAACATATACATTTTTGCAGCCTCTGTCGACATAGCATTTCTAAGATACCTAAAATTGTAAAGTTGTAAAAGTGTAAAGTTTAAAATTTTACTCACCTTTTTAAAATGCTGTTTAAAAGTGAAGTTACTGTCTAAAATAATTTCAAGATATTTATATTCATGGACAATTTGAATTCTCTGTCCTGAGATAAAGACATCGGGTTCTGTTTTTAGTTTTAGCAAAGAAGCATAGCAATGGTTTTAGAGGTATTAAGTTGTAAATGACAGTTATTCAACCAATTTGAGACGTTTATCATGACCTGCGTAAGCTGTGCAGCAACCTTAGGATGATCGTTACCTTTAATAAAAATTACAGTATCATCTGTATACATAAGTATCTCAGAACCATAACACACATTTATATAAAGCCTGAAAAGAATAGGACCGAGGATTGAGCCTTGGGGCACACCTGTAGCAAGATCTTTAAAGGAAGATTTTGTATTTTGTACTTTAACACATTGTGATCGGTTGGTGAGATATGATTTGAACCAGTTGGATGCATGCTGCGAGAAGTTAAACTGAAAAAAAATTAACTGGAGAATATTATGGTTAACTGTATCAAAAGCTTTTTGTAAATCTAAAAATACTTTACATAACACATAACACCCTCACCTTTTCCATGTTTACGATCATTCCTAAAAATATTAAAACCAGGCATGTGGCGAATTTTCATTCAGCCAGCTAGGAAATCCAAATTTAATTCTTGTAAACACGAATGATGATTAATGACCTGCACTAATCAAAGACTAGAGTGGACATTCAATACTCAGTATTAATTAATGAACTGCACTGGTCAAAGACTAGTCTGACACACACACACACACACACACACACACACTGCACTTTATCACCTTTTTCTAACCCCCCAAACCCAACACACCATTTATGTACCATATAGGCTGATGCAATTTCTCTGCATATTTCACACCCAGTAATTATATGTATGTGACAATAAACTTTCCTTGAATCCTTGTATCCTTGCTGTTGCATGAAGATGCAGTATGCAACATTATGTATTTACGGTAATGGTAGTACTACCCAAGACCAAAATACTAACTGTAGTAATGCACTGTTCATTAGAAGATGTGTCTTTCTTGAGTCTCTCTCGTCAGCTGCACAAACAATAGTGTTCAAAGTCTATTTGTCTTAATGTTGCCAGGATGTTTATTATGTCATGATCCTGTTTCCTGAGACTCTGGCCACCCACTGGACTAACTCTGAACTGCAACCTCTGTGTTTTGTTTTCATTCCCCATGTGCTTCTGGTCTGTTGCCTTCCCGGTCCCTCCCTCCTCCTTTGCTCTACACCTGTGTCCAATGATCCTGTTTCCCGTAATGATTATCAGCTGCTCCCTGTTTGTCCTAATGATCCTGTTCCCTATTTAAACCCCAGTCTTTCCTCTGCTGATTGTCTGACCATGTTCCTCGTGCTAGTAAGTTTGACTACCAACCTGCCAAGTCTGTTTCTTGTACCTGTTCCCGTTGATCAAGTCTGTTTCTTGTATTTTCTGAGTTTTTGTATTTTGCTCGAACTTGTGGATATTTTTGGATTTGAACTGCCTTCTTGTTATCTGGATATTTGGTTTTTCTGATATTTTGTGTGTTTTTCCCTGAACTCTGTTTTTTGGATACCCTTTGTTGGATTACCTCCGTTTTTGTTCCCCACGATCTTCTGAGCTTTGTCCCCTTTTTTGATACTGCCCCTATTCACTGTAAATAAAACTATCTGCACCGATCTGCTTTTGGGTCCGAGTCTGTACGTTACATATTAACGCTGAATACACACATGTGTACAGTGTTTCATGATGGCACATTTGGGTAAATTGCCCTTAGTTTTATCTTTTAAGATATAAAAGAGGGTTGTGTCTCCTGCAGCAACTCATCTGAGAATAAAGAATAGATTCATGAGCAAGATGAGAAGAGAGACTGGCAGGGAGGGTTAGGGTTAGGGTTGTGGAGGGTGCAGAGTGGCAGATGTAGCGATTCATTTTGTTTTTTTGTAGTGATTGTCTGATATTCTTTTTTGTTGTTGTTTTAAAGAAAAGGACCATAACGCATAATTAAAGGTTGTATGATTTTAGAACTTGCATCTTCATACAGTGAACTACACACATTCATTTCATGTGCTGGGGAAGGTAGCTTATTAGACTCCGAGCCTGCAGATGGCACTCTGGGAGGGAGGGAAAGGGGCTGATATATAGCTGGCAGAGAAGAAGAGATTTTGAATGCCAGTGTGCAACATCTTTAAATCACTTGTCCGTTCTCTTTCTCTCATGTATTAAGGTATGTTCAAACTTATAGTGTCTGTTGCTTGTGCCAATGTGTTTGTGTTATCTGAGGTGTGTTGGTGAAATTCGTGGAGTGTCTGATTCACTTTAGAAACTTTCAATCAAATGTTTGTTGCTGCAATTGGCCATGTGACCATTGGCTTGGTGGTGTGTGAGTTGAATGTTAGAAAAGGGTGAATGTGCTTGTCCTTGCTCATGTGTGTGTTCAGGCAGTGTCATTTGGTAGGCTGCTATGGACACACGTCTTGGTCATTTGAAGTTTGGGTGAATGAAACAGTGTGCTGTATACAGGAGTTGTTTAAATGAATGTTATGTTCTCAAAATGTATTAATCCATTGATTCAGTGAATTATGTTAATTATTCAAGAATTAAGTCATTTTAAAATAATAAAGGAATGCCAGTGTGCAACATCTTTGAATTACTTGTCCGTTCTCTTTCTCTCGTGTATTAAGGGAACATGATCTATGCCGTGCCCAAGTTCCCCTAGACTTTGAGGCCAGAGAAACACAATGCATTACAAAGTAACACACTTTCAGAACAAAGGAAAAAAAAATGAAAACACTGCCCCCTGGTGGCCAGCTGTAGTATATCATCTTTCCCTCTCTACCTCTGATCAGAACTAGACAGGACTGGTGACGCACTGTGTTTGTGAGTGACGTGTACAAGTGTGTTGAGTCTGCTTTCAGTCAGTATTGCTGTGGGCTGTAATTAAAACTATACCACTGGCAGCCAGACTTACATGGAGCAAAGAGGATCTTTTGTCCCGGTCATAACACACATTAAATGCTGTTTGTGTTTATGAGGTAGAATTTGAGGATTTAGTGTATTTCAGCTGTAGAGATAGAACCCCACAGTCAGATTAGGGGCCAGACCAGGTTCTGGAAACACACACTGGGAGGAGAAGGTGTTTTGATTTTGTAGTGCATTTGTGGACTTGTGTGTGTGCAGGTGTGTGAAAAATGTCCAAAATCTCAGTTCTTTTTTAATGCCAAAAATGCATAACTACTGTTTAGTAGAGAGGCAGTTTTTAAGATATTACACATCTAACAGACTGACAACTGCTGGTGCAGATCATTCTTTTAAAAGTATCTAAGTCAAGATTGCATACAGTGTGTATGCCTGTGTGTATCTCTCTCTGCTGCAGTCTGTGCTGTATGGTGTGTGTGTGTGTGTGTGTGTGTATATATGTGTGTGTGTGTGTTTGTATATATGTGTATGTCTGTAAAGATTCCCATTCATCCAGGTCATGCTAGTCAAGGTGTTCAGTCATATGCAACTGGACTTCTTTTTGGAGCCTGAAGATGTTTCACCTTCCATCCAAAAGGCTTCTTCAGTTCTGGTCTGGTGATGGGAAGACCAGGAGATTTAACTGGTTTAACTGGTTAATTTTGGTTTCATTTCCCTGTCTCTTCCCTGTCTTGATGAATTCCCAGTTGGGGCCCACATGTTCTTAGAGTGTGTGCTCATTTTCTTCTGGTGTAGATGGGATGCTGTCACCCAGCAAGGGCATCGGTTTGCATATGGACATTAGGGACATGTCACAACCAATATTTTGGGAAGACAAAATAGTTCCTACCAATATTTAGCATTTCATTTTTATATAACAAAGATACAAATTTATTCACATAGTTTTTGCAAACTCAATAGTTTATTTTTAGTGGTCGCATTTTATTGTTTCAACGTGTCAGAATTCTGCATTCCAGAGGGTTACCATGCTGCAATTTCATTGGCTGAAATAAAGGGTTTGTAGGCTCACATTCCCCTCACATGAAGGAGAAACCATAGGCCCTTTGTGAGTTGTGCTGACAATGTAAGTTATCTGTGGTAGCAGGTCCTCAGAAACAGGTGCAACTTAACATTACTATTATTTTGGTATCAAACTCATGTTGTCCTATTTTTTGCATTGTAGATAGTCTAGACCATGCCACCAAAAAAAGAAAAAAGGCGGAGCTATTTCAACACCCAAGTAGTAGGCCAGAACAGGCTGACATTATTTCTACCACGCAATGCAAACCTGTCATTATCAGTGTTACATCAACAGTCTTTCTGCTGTGGAAGTACCCTGGGCAGCCTAGACTGGCCTGAAGAAAACAAAAAAGATCTGTCTGATTATCTGCTGCTAATCTGGATTTGAGCCTATTGAGCTTGTTGTCTCAGGAGGCATTTTAGTCTGTCCAATCAGCGAACTGAGGGAGGGGTTGTGAAAGCAGAGCTAGAATGCTAACAGAAGCTAGAATGCTAACAAGGCAGACCATCACTCCAACACTGATCCAATCCTTTTAATCTTAAACACCTCCAGCAAGCAATCGAATCTCACTACCAAATGTCCAGACCCTCTGTAAGAAACAAAGTGGAGAACAAAGGGTTTATTTCCAGGCTAGTCTTTGATGTCCTCTCTGGTGAACTTGATGTAGCTGTTGACTTGAGTTGATATGTTTAGTAAAGGCATCCACTTCTTGGCTTTTAATGTGTGTGTATGTGGGTGTGTCGGGTGGGGGTTTGTGGGGGTATGTACTTATGTGTCTGTCTCTGCTCTCTGGCAAGCCAGAGCAAAACTGAGAGCAGATCTTTACATGATCCTTCAAGTGTCAGTATAGACCTCATCAGTATAGACCTCATCAATACAGGCCTCATCAGTACAGGCCTCATCAATACAGGCCTCATCAATACAGGCCTCATCAGTACAGGCCTCATCAATACAGGCCTCATCAGTAATAGGCCTCATCAATACAGGCCTCATCAGTAATAGGCTTCATCAATACAGGCCTCATCAATATAGGCCTCATCAATACAGGCCTCATCAATATAGGCCTCATCAATACAGACCTCATCAGTATAGACCTCATCAATACAGGCCTCATCAGTACAGGCCTCATCAATACAGGCCTCATCAATACAGGCCTCATCAGTACAGGCCTCATCAATACAGGCCTCATCAATACAGGCCTCATCAATATAGGCCTCATCAATATAGGCCTCATCAATATAGGCCTCATCAGTAATAGGCCTCATCAATACAGGCCTCATCAATATAAGCCTCATCAATACAGGCCCTCATCAATATAGGCCTCATCAGTACAGGCCTCATCAATATAGGCCTCATTAGTAATAGGCTTCATCAATACAGGCCTCATCAATATAGGCCTCATTAGTAATAGGCCTCATCAATACAGGCCTCATCAATATAGGCCTCATCAGTAATAGGCCTCATCAATACAGGCCTCATCAGTACAGGCCTCATCAGTAATAGGCCTCATCAATACAGGCCTCATCAGTAATAGGCCTCATCAATACAGGCCTCATTATCTTTCTCCATGTTCCTGTGCAACTGAACAAGATTCCCCCTAGCAAACAACACAGCCTCCAACAGTAGGATCACAGTGGCCCATCAACATGGCTCATAATAAGACTTTATTGTATTGTCTAGTTTTTCGTCAACACATCAGCATAATATCTTAATATCATAATATGCTACTTAGTGTAGTTTTTGTCTTTGTCCTGTTGGAGTCAATGAAAGTATGAACAGTTTTGGTTATGGTCATTTCCATGGAAACATGGGGGTCACACTTTTGATTGTAACTGTATTGGGATGTAGTCCAGTGGTTTTGTATGTCCTTCATCACAGTGCACAGAAATAATGTAGGTCACTGAGATGGAAAATAGCTTCAGCATGCGCACATTACACAACACAGACTGTGACGCAATCTGAACTTAACACTTCTCAGTGTATCTGAGTGAGGCAGCAATGCACAGAAACCAGGTATAGTTTGTGTTTGTGTGTGTGTGTGTGTCTGTGTGTGTGTGTGTCTGTGTGTGTGTGTGTGTGTGTGTCTGTGTGTCTGTCTGTGTGTGTGTGTGTGTGTGTGTCTCTGTGTGTGTGTGTGTGTGAGAGACTAAAGGGCAAGTAAAACAAAAAGTTGTTCCTTTGGAATTAAATTCTCACCTGTTACACACAGGAGCTTGATATCTACTGTGGAGCTTTTCCAGCTGATTTGGTTACTATGGTTGCAGGTGATGATGTCATCTTTATATAGGCCCCTCCCACAGGAGAACAGCTGGAGAAGTTACAGACAGTGGTAACAGAGAGGTTGTGACCTTTACAGGTCAGTGTCACATTACAGGTGTCATTGGTGGACCAATTTGACACCTTAGTCAGGTTAGGGGCCTGTTTACTAGAGGGTTTTCTGTGGTCATGTAAACAAGAGGGCTCAAATGTTTTTAATACTCAATGTTTATTCTAGTGGAACAGGAATTTATAAACAAAAAAAGTCAGGCAGAAGAGCTGACCTGTGCATTACACAGTGTAGCCTGTGCCAGTCCAGTTCTTCACTTGTGCTGACTGGAACCCACAGATCAAGCACACTAGCTGGTGCACTAAAACAAACCCCTGGATTTGGCTGCATTCTCCTATTATCATAGCTCTGAAGGGAGGTTTACTAATGTACACACTGCACAGCTAGTCAGCCACCATTATAGCACAGGTTACATATGTCAACATATGTTATATCAGACCACAGTAACCTCCTGTTTAGAAGAGACCAAAGTTCCCTAATTCAGAGAACCAGTGACAAAGGGATGTGTTTGGGTTGGGTTGGGGGCTGGGCATTGTGTGTTACGTGTATGAGTAATGAGTTAACCAGAATGTTGAGCAGTGGCGTTTTCTCCTGGAGGCATGGCCTCCTCATAAATATTCAATAAAGAAATATTCAGGAGTTTAGATTAATAACGCACATTTTAGATTCCAAATTTGCCGTGTTAAACTTACTGTTGTCCTGTTTTTCTTTGATCAGAGTTACGTTACGTTTCAGTGCTCAGCTCTATCCTAGTTTATTCGCATTAACAGAGTATAACTGGTGAAATACTGACATCTATGGAGGCCAGTTTTACTTGGCCTCCCTACCTTCCTTACACGGTAAAAAAAAAAAAAAACTAGGAGGCCAGCTTCAGTGTGCCTCCCTCAACAGTACTTCTTCAGGTAATACAAAATGTAACTGAAGGATGTTGTAAAATAAAGCTTGATAATGAAGTTAACCAAAACAACTGTTTCCAAAACTGTAAATAAAATGAGTGTGTTCTCTCCCAAGCTCTCACCATCCACCATTATCAATGAGTCCCTCACCTCCCTACGTCACAGGTGATATACCATTTACACCCTCCATGTGACCCAAGACGGCAGGTAGTTAAACACAAATAAAACAGTAAATATAAACCTTTCCATACAACAACAGGGAATAATGAGGTGCAGGTGTGAGCACTCATGGTCCTGGGAGAGCGGGGCTGCAGATTGGCTAAGCCCATAATGAGTGTGGGTATAAGAGGGTTCACCAGACTGTGATGTTGGCTCGGACTGCTTTGGCACGGATGACGGATCCAGCCAGCTGCTTGCAACACTCTTCATCGCCATAGGCGGCCGCTCCAGCGCCATCGTACAGGGGGAGAGCTCCAGATTGTCTTCCTGAAGACGGGAGGCTGTGGGTTGGTGTGGAGCCGGAAGAATTGTTCGGCGTTCTCAAACTGACCTTAAGGGACGGTGATTTCCAAATGCCCCTCTTGTTGAGTGAGTGTGTTGCGACTAGTTGATGTAAGGAGTTCATTCAGATTCAACGGCCGCGGTCAAACAGTGCTGGTGCTTCCGGGACCCGTTGGAGTGACATCAGCACGGCTACGTGTAACGTTTGATCTTATGTGGGACACTAACGGGAGCCGGACAATGTGTCCAGGTTATGCAGTACAAATACCCTACCAAAACATGACTGGTAGATGTTCAAGTCACCCACCGGCATGTTATTCAAGTAAGTCTCAAAGTATCTTGTACTTACTGTAAAAAAAGTCTGTAAAATATGTAGCCCACAGCAAACTTCAGAAAATGTAAAAAAAAAGCCTGAAAAAACACACATCTCCAATCAGAAGGAAAATGGTGCCTACATCACATCTACAGGCTTAATGGAGAATTAGTTTTTTGCATTTCAATGTTCAATGCTGTGATCTCATGATTCTGGTGTGTGTGTGTGTGTGTGTGTGTGTCTCTACTCCACTTCCTCTCTGATTGTTCTGAGCAACATGAAACATGGAAATACTTCACTTCTCAGCTCTGTTCTTTTTTACATTCTCATTACAACTTTATACAGGTAATTAGCCATTTTTGTATAAAATTACTAATGATGAATTATTTAAAAGCTCTTATTTTCATTGGTTATGTCCAACTTCAGAAATCTCTTGAAGATCCAGCATTTTAGATTTTGTGTCTCCGACCACAACTTTATAAACCTAAACTGTGAAAGCAAATACTATGAGTACCTAGTGTCTTAAGGGAAGTCAACTTTATATTCCAAATACAAAGCAGTCATTGTGTATTTCATCTAGTCTATGGAGTGTGTATCAGTGTTTAGTTACTTTAGTTGTAACCACTATCCTTTATTTGAAAGATGTGTTATTTTTTCATTTGATGCCATTTAGATTTAAACATTGACATAAAAATAGATTCAGTCAAAAATTATGTTTCCCTAAAACTAACTTTAATCAGGTTTGAATTTTACGCAATATGTATGTGTGTGTTTAAACTACCCAAAACTTATCTAAAGCCTATACTTAGACCTACAGTTTTTCAAAAAAGCTAAAACACTACACCCCATTTTCAGTGGTTTCAGCATATTTACTGAATCACTATTTTGGAAAAAAAACATACAATTTGCCTAGCAGCTGATAATGGTTTGAATAAAGGTGCTTAACCCTTAACCCTCACCCTTTTAAAAGTGTCTGCTACGATATCACTCGCGTTTCATAGCGTACTACTACGACCAGGAGTGTTATTAATGAAGCGCATTTAAAGTTACAAAGCAGCATGGTTTTAATTTTCTGTCTGATTTCGGAAAACCAAGCCCACGGCAGGTGTAAAAGGTAGAAAATGTCTACATTTAATGTTTCGTAAGCAGGACAACGTGGCGCAGTGTATACACTGTAAAATAGACCTGGCCTACCATTAAAAACGTCAAAGCTCTTACACATGTGCGGAAAGCATATGCACGTTAACTGCAGTTCACAAGCAAAGCTTCAAAGGTGCGGAATTCCATCTAATATGAATACTAGCGCTGGTGAGAGAGCGGTATTTGTGATTATTTGCGGCTATAGTAATGACTTCGCATGGTGTGAAATATTAAGTGGGCAAATGCACTAAGATCTCATCCGCTTCTAATCTGTCCCTCCGAGCGTCTGGACATACAAACTCGTGCGCCACACAGTCTCACACTCTACGTCTCTCCCTCTCACCCCATCTTGCACATGCATTTATTCTTGATTCTCCGGTGATTTGTTGCAGGAGACACGACCCTCTTTCCTTTTGCAAGATAAAACTAAGGACAAATAGCTTTTATTAGTGAAGTTGTGTTTCATAGTTTTTAATCAGAAGCGTTTTGAGCTTTGGAGTAGAAACCTGTTTTGATGAGGAATTATATCCAGTTGCTTGATTGTTTTAGCAGGCATTTCATGTTGTATTACACACTATTACGATTACACAATTCACCGATGAAAAATCGACAGAATACTTGCAGCCCTGCAGCCCTACCTGGCATCTTTGGTATTGTGGTAAACAGAGCTAAACTAAAAGTATGCCTACTTCACAGGCAAGAGCAGGTTGCATCAGCACAAAAATGGGAAAGAATATTGGGTAATTTTTGGACTTAACTTCTGAACAGAAAATCCCAAATGCACTTCCATAAAATCCAAAATTAAAACAACCAACCATAATCCATTTAACTGAGTACTCTGAAAATAGATAATGACGCTTTAAGACCATTATTTCATTTTTCTGTTTTCAGTTGAATTTGTTGTTGTTTTTGACCCAACTGAGAATCAAAACTTGAGGAGATGGCAAATTAGCTAATTTTCTTTAAAAAAGTGCCCTTTCTTTAAAAGTGCCCTGCTGTACATCTATAGGGTATTTGAAATTGTTCCAAGAAGACCTTAACAGGGCCTCTGTAACCTATTGAAACAGCCTTCCAGTAAAGCGCTTGTTTTTCTGCCTCTGGTAATGAGCTATACTCTCACTGCTGTAGCTCGGCAGCAATGGTACTGAGCCCTACTCTGAAATGTGATGGAGTTCTCCTTTAATTATATGCTGATTTGCATACATTCCAGGTGTAGAAATCTGAACACTGGATAAAGTCAGGTTAACAATTCTTGTTACAAATTAATTAGAGTTTAATGTATTTGCAGGAGGCAGGGATGTAAGTTTTGGTAGGTGTTAGATTGCTTTAATTAGCTTAATGTCATAACATTATTGAAGTAATAAACTCAGTAAAAAATAATATTAATGATATTTCAAAAGAAGATCCCTGTATACCTGTATGATTTTTGTAAATCAGCTTATCCAAATATTGAATAGTTTCATGTGTGGCACTAAGCAGTTTTAAGTGGATAAGATTGGAGAGCAAGAGGATGGTAGCCTATATAAAGACAACTATTACATTTTATTAAGGGAAACTAAAAGTTCAGTATCTGCCTTAAATAGAGAAAAAATATGTTAAATGTGTTTAGAAATAGCAATAGTTGTTTTTTGTCAGCCTGAGTTTTCATTGGATGGGAGATATAATATACTATCTTAGATATTCCCTATTGACCTGTAATGAGTTGCCTTTGAAGGCCTATGTAATAAGGAGGTTAAAAACTAAAAAATCAGCTTGGAAAACAAATTATTCAGAGCCAGCACCTGAAAATTAGGTCAAATTTACCCCAGAACCTTTTCTAGAAACACAGTAGCCGTTCAGACTGAATATTATGAGTAGGACCTGTAAGAAACATTGGGTTATGAATTAAACCCTGGTTCTCAGAAGACACAAGACACCACCTAGTAGGATATTACCTTAGGGCATGCCTATTATATCTGCTGGACACACTTCAACCAGTGGTTACTGTGAAAGACTGTGTACACACAGCATGTGCTCATGAGCTATGACACTCAGGAGCAGGTGGCGTCAAAATGCTTCAACTGCAAACTTGCTGCATATTGTCCAGATCTGTAGTTCTGTGGTAGGAACATGGCATATTGTCCAGATCTGTAGTTCTGTGGTAGGAACATGGCATATTGTCCAGATCTGTAGTTCTGTGGTAGGAACATGGCATATTGTCCAGATCTGTAGTTCTGTGGTAGGAACATGGCATATTGTCCAGATCTGTAGTTCTGTGGTAGGAACATGGCATATTGTCCAGATCTGCAGTTCTGTGGTAGGAACATGGCATATTGTCCAGATCTGCAGTTCTGTGGTAGGAACATGGCATATTGTCCAGATCTGCAGTTCTGTGGTAGGAACATGGCATATTGTCCAGATCTGCAGTTCTGTGGTAGGAACATGGCATATTGTCCAGATCTGTAGTTCTGTGGTAGGAACATGGCATATTGTCCAGATCTGTAGTTCTGTGGTAGGAACATGGCATATTGTCCAGATCTGCAGTTCTGAACACAGATATGGCTGCAGGCCAGAATTCCACACTGGTTTAAAAGTAGACCTACATGTGCTGAAGAGATTCACTTTCACAGAGGGTTTTTGTGGCACAAATTGTTACTTGTTACTTCCATGTCAAATGAATACATTTGTTTAATCATAACATGCTGTCACATCTGATGTCATTTGTCTGTGTCTCTACAGGGTCAGCAGTGTCTGGGGTGTTTATCCTGGAAGGGCGATCAGTCACATTGAATGTAACAGGACATGAAGACAAAATAGATTTAAAGTCCATAACATGGACTGTAAATGAGGGAACCATTGTAATATATACACATAAATATAATGATGCAGATATTATGCGTAGCTTCAAAGACAGAGTTGAGTTTGATAAGAACACCTTCTCTCTGCTGCTGAAGAAACTAAGGAAAAATGACTCTGGACTCTACAGAGTAGAGAAGGCTGATACCAAGACAAAACAGATTGTTGGTGAATATCAACTTACTGTCTGGGGTGAGTACAACAACAAACTGGATGTGCAGGGGCATAAATGTGTTAAAAGCACTGCTGTAAATTCTGTCTATATAAATTATGTTTGGTAACATTTTACTTGACAGGTGAGTACATAACACATTCATAGCAGCTCTTGTAAATTCCTCAAAAAGCATTCATGGCTGTTTCATAACACATGAGTCAACATTCATACCCAACCCTACATACAAGTGGAATGATGCTGTCTTATCAAAATAAAAGTCCAGTGGTATAAAAGCAGCATTGCTGTTTTGGTTTTAAACCTGTTACCTGATGTCACATGTCACATCAGAGTGAATTTGTATGGGCATATCCAATGTTATGGATGAGCTGTAAGCAGTTTGTCAGGGTTTCCCTGTTTTCGTTCCCTGTCTGGCCCCATCTGCTGGACATTTCTGGGGTTTATTGTCTCCCACCTATTTCTTATCATCATTGTCAATTACTCACCCATTATGTCTTTGTCCCTCATTGGTTCCCGCTCCCCTTCCCACAGTATTTAATCCCCATGGTTTCGTTGTTCTGTCTCTGATCGTCTTCTGATTTCCTGTTACCTGGCTCAGTGAATTTTCTGAATTTAGAACTGTTTCTTGTCCTGTCTGTCCTGCCTGCTCCCTGTCTTTTGAGTTTTTTTGGACCTCCTGCCAAGAGGATTTGTTTTGCCTTCTGCCTCCTGTCTTCCCTGGACTTTTGTGTTTTGGATATTCTAATGCTCTCTGCGGTTTTTCTGAATTATTTGTTTTGTAAAGACTGAATAAACCAACCCTGCCTCTGATTCCGCATTTGGGTCCAATTTTACTTGAAACCTGACAGTTTATGCCCCAAAACAGAGATCAGTAATTAACAAAATTCTCATGGACATGTCAAGTCAACCAGCTCAGTTCACTTCAGCTGCTCATTCATGTGCCAGGATTTACTTGGGCTACATAGGGGTTTATCACAGCGGGGGGTTCTACGTCTGGTTCTCTGTTAGAACACCCACACCTAATTGTCAGTCAATGACACCCTCTACTGTATGCTAAAGTGCATAAATAAAACAGGGATCAGGGGTTTCACTAGCCTGATGCACCAACACTTTCACATAGTGAAACTTGGTCTGGAACCAATCCATTCAGATACGCTCGTCTCCTGGTGGGCAGATACTTTCTGCTTCAACCAATCCCCACTGTTTGGTCATGACGACAGTATGTTATTCGCTGGAACGTACTAGTTGATTTCATCGTCATCGCTTTCAACCCTCCACCTGTTCAATGATTGGTCCCCAAAGTCCAGAGTCGGTAGAAACCTTCAGACAGATCCCTGATGCAGTGGTGGAGCTAAATGACAAACTGAGTGGAAACACTAGGTGGCGCTAGTCTGGTTAGAGTTTCTCCCAATCCTGGAAACACTATACAACTTTGTGTAATCAGCACAATCATACTCCACAGAACAAGCCTGATTGCCGTTGGGTCAGTGGGGATGTCTATTATATTGGTCTATTATAACTAATAGGGTGCAGCCGCAGTAGGCTTACATTTCCCTGAAATAATCATTAGGATAATTGTTATAATAATCGTTAGGATAATTATTATATAACCACATAGTGAATGCATTCTCTCTATGTTCAGTGAAAGACAGACGTGGTCTGGACTTTTTTTCCGTGTTCGTGAAGTGTGATGCACTGTGATAGCCTAGTTTCCGTCACGTTCAGGTTGTAGGCTACATCTTGTCTGTCTGCGGCAGACAGTCTGACTATTCTTGTAGAGCCCACTGTAGGCTATTTAAGCAGTGTCAGGAAAGATTTGCATCTGATCACTGGTTAACTCTCAGGCTACAGGCTAGGCTACACCAGAAATGTATGTCTTGACAGTCTACCAGAAGCTGTGTAACGGAGGTTGTCTCCCCTCCCCTACGTTCACTCTGCGTTGTGTTAGTGATGGACGCCTCACCTGACCTGGTTTTTGAAGTTTTATTGCTGATCATATAAACAGAAATAAAAACAAATCATCTGTTAGTCTGGATGTGACCCCACTGAGCTCGCTGTCTCAGGAGGCATTTCAACCTGTCCAATCAGCAACAGAGGGAGGCACTGTGAATGCAGCGCTAGAATGCTATCAGTCAAGGTAAGCTATCAGTCAGGGACTGATCCAGTCTTTTTAAACTTAAACACCTCAAGCAAATCTCACTACTGAATGTCCAGACCCTCTTTACAATACAGACGTGTAGAACAAGCTATTTTTGACAATCACATCAGGTCTAGCCAATGCTATTTCCCAGAGTGTGTTATGTTCTTTTTGTGATATGGCTTTTGGTGGGTCTTTCTAGACTTTTCCAGAAGGTAGCCTTCTACAGACTGCCTGTCTGACTGTCAGTGCGTTGGCATTGTCAGGCAAGCGCTAGATTTCTGTCATTAGATCAACTGAAGTGTCAGAATCAGTTTGTCAACCTTCCAACATGTTAAGGGCCATAACTCACAGAGATGCATAGAAAACCATTCACACCTGACATCATAAGAATAAGTGTGAACTGAAGAAGAATGGACTAAAATACCTCCTGAAACATCCTCTCAGGGTTGTGCAGATCTGATTCATGGGTATCAGGAGCCACATGTGATTGATCTGAAGAGTTTACTTACTTTTCCCAATAATATACGATATCCTAAGATGGACTATTGGTGTCATGTGTTGCATAGTGCTGTGTGTGTGTGTGGACATGTGTGTCCTGATGGAAGTTCTTTGAATTGAATTGACTTTAGTGTGTGTGTGTGTGTGTGTGTGTTGCAGAGCCTGCATCAGCCCCCACTCTGACTGTGGTGTCTAACTGGTCCAGCAGTGACTCCTGTAATGTGACTCTAAAGTGCACAGCAGACAACATGACTATGATCTCCATCTGTAACGGCACCTTCTGCTCTCAGGAGGGAGGAAGTAGATTCCTCTCCATCTCTCTCAACAACAACACTGTCTCCTGTAACCATAGTAACCCGGCCAGCTGGAAACAAACCACCATGCAACTTACGCCATTCTGTCCACCAGACCCCAGTAAGAGAAGACTTGCTAAGACGTTGCTAACTTCCATCATTATCTTGGTCATTATACCACTTTATTCACTGGGATACTGGGATACACTGGTGGGCAGATACTTTCTACTTCAGGCTTTAAGCCCTCCCCCTGTTCACTGATTGGTCCCCAAAGCCCAGAGTCGGTAGAAACCTTCAGACAGATCCCTGATGCAGTGGTGGAGCTAAATGACAAACTGAGTGGAAACACTAGGTGGCGCTAGTCTGGTTAGGGTTTCTCCCAATCCTGAGAACATTGTGAACATTCCTGCAGCTAAATCATTACCATGTCATTTCATGCAAAAAGATTTTTGTGGTCTTCACAGTTTGAATATCAGGAAACACTATACAACTTTGTGTAATCAGCGCGATCATTATCCACAGAACAAGCCTGATTACCATTAGGTCAATTACATCGGTGTATTATAAGTAACAGGGTTACATGCCCCAATAGGTTTTCCCTCTATGTCCAATGAAAGACAAGCGTTGTGTTAAATGGACTTTTAATTGCTATTGTTTGTGAAATATGATGCACTGAGATAGCCTAGTTTATGTCATGTTCAGCACCCCTCCCCCACACACACTCACACACTTTACAATGTTGTAACGTATCTCTACATCACACCATTAAACTAAACATCTCTTATCATTCTTGTGTTTCCCCAGAACCAACAGGAAATCCAAACACTGATGGACACATTGCTCCAGTAGCAGTCCCAGTTCTCCTAGTTGCATTGGCTGTAATGGCTGGGTCCATATTTGTGTTGGTGTGGAGGAAAAGAGGTAACTGTGTTTCTTTGTTGTTTGTTTGAAGAGTGACTGTCACTCTGTCTTTGTTTGATGCATTCCACACTAGTATTTATCTATGGCAATGACACATTTTCTTCTCTTTTAGCTAACGCAGACACAGATGGCCAAGGCCAGGTAGGAAAACTACCTTCAGAATCACATTTGCACAAACTATTGTACTGAGAGTTAATGTTAATGTATGGAAAGGTGAGCTACATTATTTTACACCTTGGCCTTTAAATGTATTTGGTTTTTGTTTCTGCTATTTCCTCTGAAACGCTTGGAAACTCATCACTGTCGAACTGTAATGAATAATGATGATCAGTCCGAACAAGGCAATAGGCAGGTAATATCATTTTTCATGTTCTCTTCTATCTAGTTATGTTTGACCTTCAGTGTCTATTTGTTTTGTGGTGTGTATATACTGTTTTTTTCCATCTTGTTTTTCTGTCTTGTCTGTAGGATCATACTCAACAGGCAATGACAGCTGAAAGTACAGAAATGATTGAGAACACTTATGCTGAAGCAGTGAGCGAAGTCAAGGTCTAATATACCTTTAGATTCATGTTTTGAACATGCCTTAACTGATTCATTACCAATGTCTAATTCCACAGTGATATTCAAGCAGGAGTCCAAGCGTAGCACCATGAATAATGAGTAAGATACAAACACAGCATTTTCAGATGCTAATCTGTGCTGGCTTTGGTTACTGTCCACATCAGTAAATCAGTGTGCATGTCTAGGATGCACTGCATACCCTGCCACTGCACTGCAAACCTTGCACCCACATGCAAAAGCTAAGAATGAATGTTTACAGCTTAATACTTTGAGTTATATTAAAGATTCAGAATATAACTCTATGTTTTTAAAAAATATCTGGTAAAACATATTGCTGAAATGAATATGTGATATTGTAACTGACTCAAAATATATTTTATTATATCTTTTCAGTAAAACTTTTTACTTTTCAGTCAACTGCATTATTTTGTATTCAGTTCAGCAATGTGTTTTAACAGTCAGTTTTACAAACATAAATGCTGACATTCAAACTGAATTCCACTGTTTTATGTGTATAATGTTGTGAAACGTTGGTGTTCCCTGAACCAGCTCCATAAGAGATGTAGGCTCCATAAGAGATGTAGGCTCCATAAGGGATATAGGCTCCATTAGTGATGTAGGCTCCATCAGGGATGTAGGCTCCATTAGTGATGTAGTCTCCATCAGGGATGTAGGCTCCATTAGAGATGTAGGCTCCATTAGAGATGTAGGCTCCATAAGGGATGTAGACTCCATTAGGGATGTAGGCTCCATCAGGGATGTAGGCTCCATAAGGGATGTAGGCTCCATTAGTGATGTAGGCTCCATTAGAGATGTAGGCTCCATAAGCGATGTAGACTCCATCAGGGATGTAGGCTCCATTAGAGATGTAGGCTCCATTAGGGATGTAGGCTCCATAAGGGATGTAGGCTCCATTAGGGATGTAGGCTCCATAAGGGATGTAGGCTCCATTAGGGATGTAGGCTCCATTAGGGATGTAGGCTCCATAAGGGATGTAGGCTCCATTAGAGATGTAGGCTCCATAAGGGATGTAGGCTCCATTAGGGATGTAGGCTCCATAAGGGATGTAGACTCCATCAGGGATGTAGGCTCCATTAGAGATGTAGGCTCCATTAGAGATGTAGGCTCCATTAGGGATGTAGGCTCCATAAGGGATGTAGGCTCCATTAGGGATGTAGGCTCCATTAGGGATGTAGGCTCCATTAGAGATGTAGGCTCCATTAGAGATGTAGGCTCCATTAGGGATGTAGGCTCCATAAGGGATGTAGACTCCATTAGGGATGTAGGCTCCATAAGGGATGTAGACTCCATTAGGGATGTAGGCTCCATCAGGGATGTACCAAATCCAGGATTCAGTTTTGGATTCGGCTGAATATTTGACGGGTTTGGTTTCTGCCAAACCTCAGCACATGAACCGAACTGAACCAAACCAAACCCTCTAGTGTGACTTTGCCACTTTACATTTCCTGCACAGAATTATTTAAGGGGAGATGCAAAAGAAAACATACATCTCCTGTGTTAAGGCAAACGTGATGGAGCACTCTTTTCACACGGTTAACGTTGCAACACAGACAATGCATGACGTTTCTTCAGTGAAATGACTTACTATCTTCCAGCAGCCATGGATGGACAGATTACATTAACGGGGCAGGCATTTATAAACTCCAGTCTCCAGTGAGTTTGGCCATGAAACGTAACTGATAGGTCTCACTCAATCTCCACCTGTGACCTCACGCTAAGCATGGCTTTTCACTTTTGATGTAGGCTCCACAAGGGATGTAGGCTCCATTGCAGCATGGCTTTTCACTTACTATGTTTGGAAAGTTAGGATCACACATTTCTCAGATTCAGCAGAGAGCAGGCAAATGAGGGGGTCTCTGAGTCTGATCATACCTGGATAAATGTTCTCTGAGTCTGATCATACCTGGATAAATGTTCTAGGATTCGGTATTTGGGTCTCTGAGTCTGATCATACCTGGATAAATGTTCTAGGATTCGGTATTTGGTTTTGGATTCTGCCGAATCTCAGATAGTGGAAAAAATCAGGATTCGGTACATCCTGTTGGTACACAATAACATTATTGCCAAAGCCCAATGATATGTATATATATATATGTGTGTATATATATATATATATATATATATATATATATGTGTGTATATATATATATATATATATATATAATGTTTATAATAGGCTAAACTTTGGTTTTCCCTGTACTGATTTAAACCAGCTTCATAATGTATGTTAGGTCAGAGGTCAGCAACCTTTTCTCTGTAAAGGGCCTTCTTTGGTCAGTAACTGGGGTTTGGTGAAATGTCTGGTGCCACAAAATTAAACAATAACAAAATGAATGCCTTCAATACCTGTATAAAGGCCAATTAGTTTCCGATAGATGTTTGAAAACAACATGCTCCCTATGGGTAATCTGATGTTCGTGCTTCACTGAGTTTGTGTTGAGGGGGTGTCCCAGTCGTTATCGGGGACGTTAAAATAGTTATGGAAAGTAAAGGGCTGGGGGATGTGGGTTGCTGACCCCTGTGTTAGATAAACCAAGCTCTAGATGGTTTATCTTTCAGATACTGAAGCTGAAACAGCTTTTTCCAAGTCTGTATGTCACATATTATGCCAGCTCTCGCTGTGATGAAATCCAAGTCTGCTTAGGCATTGTAATGCAGTTGGCTGAAAAGCTGCACCCTTTTGTGTTTGGTAAAACTTACAACAACATTTTACAATTTAACAAATATGTTAAACAACTGTCAAACAATTAAGCAACACTTCATAGAGAGATCATCTACTGTTTTGCATTAAATCCATGACCTATTGCACAAATATGACTTTTTGCATAGACCTTGAAAAGACTGTAGCACATTACTACAGTATTAGAACTATGTATTATTTAGTTGAAAAGCAAAAGATGTTTGCAAATGTTCTCTGTAGATCTCGTAGAAAGAACTGAAAACATGTTCAAAAGGGGATGCAAGGCTTTGTGTCAGCTGTGTCTACAAATAATGTGTGACTACATGCAAATCAGGGAATAATGGATAATGATCTAGTCTTGCTGTACATGTTGTGAATGTGTATTTATTTCTGCTATCTTACAGGGCAATACAGAAACCCCGACAACTGTCTATGACACAGTCCAGTTAACTCGAACACCAGATCCCTCATCAACAGAGCATGCTCATCGGATACAGTCAAACCCAGAAACAATCTATGCTGTAGTTAAAAAGAAAGATGGTCAAGCCTGAAGTTCAGAGTGCTTAGTGTCTACTGGTCTAGAAGGTCTTTGACATGTTACAACTGTGTTTATACTCCTCCCTTTGTATCTTAAAGACCCCATGACATGCTGATTTTGTATGTTTTTATACAGTTCTAAGTGGTCCCTTAATACTGTATCTGAAGTCTCTTTTTCCTGAAATTCAGCACAATGTATGGGTTTTTGGTATTGGGTAGGATGGGGCAGGATAAAATGCATAGGGGAGGTGGCAGAGGGCTGTATTAAGGGGGGGTGGGGTGGACACTTTTTTTCAAAAAAATTGAATAGTGTTGACAAAGGGCAAGAGCTATGCAGCTTTCTGGGGGGGGGGGGGGGGATTCTCTGGGCAAACAAAGCAGACAAAAACAAAGATTGGCCCATCTGAGTTTTCATTTTCTCAAAGCGGAATATCCAAGGCTTCCTTTACACCTATCGCCATTTCTAGCCACTGCAGGACCATAGGCAGGCTAGGGGAACTCATATTAATGTTAAAATACCTCATACAGTGACATTTTCATGAGAGACATTTAAAGGGAAAACCCAGCATAAATCAACCCATATCCCTGTTGCTCAGTCCCAGCAGTTTCTCTATTCCATCTTTGTATCTGATGCCTGCTGTGCAAGGCTTGGATCTCTGCTACTGGGTCATAATTACTGTATTGCTTTGTGCTCTGCCTCTGTGTATTGTGGTTGGTCTGCTTATTTACTGTCTTCTGTCAACTGTCTTCTGTCCTTTTCTGACACTTTCATCCATTCTTTTATTTTTCATTCATTTCATCCCTGACCTCTGATATTATTCTATATGTTCTTTCCTGTTGTGATACAAAACTTTATTGTCTTTCCTGACTTTCTACTCTTTCCTATCGAACCTATAGTCATAATAGTCTTGTTCTATTTCAGTCCTATTTTACAGTCTGACTGGGCGTGTTTGTAGAGCACAACTACCCAGCATTATTTGTTGTAATTTAATAGTCCTGAATTAATGATTATTATTGGTATTTTAATAACCTTCAAGTATTTATTCCCATCTGTATTCACTTACATAACATTACATTTATGCATTTAGCAGACGCTTTTGTCCAAAGCCACTCACACAAGAAGATAACATTCAAGCTACAACACAACGAAAAAACTAACGAGTCCATATTGCTAACATGAAATTTGAAGTATTTTAAGTTGAAAGTGCAATAGTAAAGTGCATTCCTGGTATTGAGAAATTCAAGCCAGGAGATATTCTTGGAAGAGCTGGGTCTTCAAGAGTTTCTTGAAGGTGAAGAGAGTGTATTACGGCTGTATGTATTCTGTATTTTGTGTTCCCTGTGCTGTTTGTCCTTTTTCCTTTGCCATACTCTACCTCTGCTCAGGTGCCCTGCCTGTGATTGGCTTCATTAGGACCAGCTGCCCCAGTGATCAGGCTCCTGTTAAAGGCTCCAAGTTCTTGCTGCTGGGGAGGCTTGTGGTGTGTGGACTGCTGACTGTCTTGCTGCCCTTCAGCCTGGGATTTTGTTGCATCATTATGTCTTGGACTTTAAGTTTTGTATTGTTCAATTGGTGTTGTGTCTTAATGTTAATAAATCCCACTGGTTGGGCATTACTTTTAAAGGTGTTTTTATGTTGGTTGCTTGGGTCAGTGGTGGGTTGTTTGCCCCTGTAGGGCCAACTTGGAAGGGGTGTAACAGGGTGTCTTAATCTGGTAGTGCTTGGAAGCTCATTCCACCAGCGTGGAACAACACATGAGAAGAGTCTGGATTGACCTGACGGAGGTGTTAGCTGTGCTAGATAACGTTCCTTGGAGGAGTGAAGTGGTCGGCGGGTGACATAGGGCTTTAAGAGAGTGTTCAGGTAGAAGGGAGCAAAACCATCAATCACCACCATTAGTGCCTTGAATTTGATGTGAGCGGCTAAGGGCACTCATTGTGTGTGAGTGTGTGTTGCTTTAAATTGAGACTCAGAGTGAGTGTTTGATATTACACATGTAGGTCTACCAGTAACCAGTAGAGCACAAGATTTCACTCTGCACAGTGTAAGTGATGGTGTTTCACTGAGGGAGGCTTTACAGTGTTTTCATGCTGTGTAGGTACACTGTAACAAGGGGGCTCTCATATAAAATCTTAACAACTTACTGACTAACAAGTATTTTAATTTCAATCCTGTTTTACATTTCAGCCTTTCAGCCTAGACTGTGTATGTGATGCTGCATTGCTCACTGAGTATGTGTGTGTGTAAGGCTGATATCTCCTTTCTACAGTACTACACTTTCAGTTTCATTCAAACGTTATTGGGCTGTAAACTGGTTTAGTATTGAATGGTGGTAGGCGGTGCTCTTCAATCCATCATATTCTTTCAAACACATGTAGTCTCAGTTCCAAACACACACACACTCAGTTATGCAGATTTAACAACTTCATGTACAGATACTGGTGAAGAAACACACACAAACATACAGATACTTTTAGATAATCACACAGACAGGCCTATACAAGATTATGCTAATCTGACATTTACTATGAATGTCAGCATATTGGGTACATGTGTTTGGAAACACAGTGATGAATTGAAGATGTCAGCTCTGTAGAATGGGCTGTCTGAGGAACAGTTGAAACGTCATTTAATAAATTATTTGAAATGACAGGCAGTGGTTCATGGTGTGTGTGTGTGTGTGTGTGTACTGTATGTCTGGTAATAAAATTAGTATGTAGGCTACATGACAGAGGAGAGATGGATCCATTCCTGATTTCATTAAGAAAAGAATTTTCACATACAGACACAGATATGGGCTGTCAATAATGATTTTGTCAATAGAAAATCCTGGTCTTCATTCTGTAATACAGCAGATATCATGGAAGAAAAGTCCACTCATTCCACCCTGTCATCACTACATGACTCTAAAGTTGCCCTGTTTTGCAGTCTGTAGGCCTACAGGAGACTATTCAGAATTTGAGCTCAATTATTTGGGCTTCACACACACAGCTTAGGTTGTGCTGGTTAAGAGAAAACATCAAAACCAGCACTAACTGGTTCCGGTGTCATTCCTTATCACCATGTTAGAAAAACATTCCCAGACATCTGTTAAATATGGAAGCGTTCTCTTGACGTTGAACAGAAACATAACATCTGGAACACTGCCAACAGGGGGTGATGAAATGACTTTCCCTCCCTATATAAACAGGTAAATTATTGGCGTGTGTGGAGGTCTTTTTTCTTGACTGTCTCTCTGATGTGAATGGTGGTGATAGCAGTAACCATGGCAACCAGAGCAAGGACGCCAGATCAGAGAAACACCTGGAACAGCAGAGCTATTAGAGACACTTGTCTCCAGAGACAGACAAATATAATGTCACTCTAACACAGCGCTGTCTGAGGGACTAAGCACACTAATGTGCATGTGGACAGATGGAGTGACCACCTGTCTCACTTTCAACTGAGCTTCTGTCCCGTGTCCGGCCTTTATTTCCTCAGTCAGAAGCGTTATTATTTTATGTTTTTGTTGAGTTTGTTTTACCTGTAATTTGAGTCAGTTGTAGTGTGAGCCTCTCCTTTATATTTTGTAATTTCCTACCACTTTTCAAAACTTGAAAAATCAAGTCTTCTCTTACTGGGGTCTGGTGGACAGAATGGCGTAAGTTGCATGGTGGTTTGTTTCCAGCTGGCCGGGTTACTATGGTTACAGAAGACAGTTTTGGTGTTGATGTTGAAAGAGATGGAGAGGAATCTACTTCCTCCCTCCTGAGAGCAGAAGGTGCCGTTACAGATGGAGATCAGAGTCATGTTGTCTGCTGTGCACTTTAGAGTCACATTACAGGAGTCCTTAGTGACCGATCGAGATTCCAAAGTCAGTCTGGGGGCTGATGCAGGCTCTGTGAAAAACAACAGGAACTCGGTTACCAGAGACAAATTGAGCTCTGTATTGCTTATCGAAAGCTCTGTCTCTGGGCTCTACAGGCAGCTCCTTTGACCTATTGTGCTTAAAGTGAATTTCTTGTTGAAACACCTTTTGTGTACACATCAGCAGAAAAATGCAATCTTCAATTCAATCCAATGCATTGATAGATAGATAGATAGATAGATAGATAGATAGATAGATAGATAGATAGATAGATAGATAGATAGATAGATAGACACTTTATTAATCCAGAAGGACATCCAGTAGTTTAAACCATACACAACATATAGGCACACAGAAACAATCCCTGAGGAAAATCCAGTGTGTAATGGAGGTAAACCAGAGAGGCCATGAAAAACGTAAACAAGTGTCCAAACATGGTAGTGCAGTGAAAAAGTGTGTTGTGCAGGGGAATCCAGTATAGAATGCTTAATGTCTGACACAGGCCAATATAAAATAATACAAACACAGGATGTAAACATCAGAGATATTGAAATGTGCACTCCAAGATGTTCCCAAACATACTCTAACAAAAAACACACAAGGTTTGATACATAAGAGTAAACCGCTAAGTGAAAAACGCTAAGCAAAAAGTTACATTGTGCATGCAGGGCTAATATATCCAGGAGCATGCCACATGCCATTTCAGTATTTTGAATCATCTAGAGGCAAAGGCCTGATATATCCAGAAATGTAACCTGATCTGTGTAGAACTTACAAGCTGCCCGTACAAGATACCAGGAGACCAGTGGGACAACAACCCCAAGCTGGACCTAATCAAATACCCCCAGTAAGTACATCAGGAGCTGGTGACGTGGGCTATGCTGTGAAGTATGAAATTGAAAAAAGTTAACACCAAACACTGTTACCAAGTTGTCTTTATGGATAGGCTAGCTAGCTCTAGATTTAGTTGGCTTATGTGAGCAAAAAATAACTAAAGATAAGTCGGTAGCCATGCTTGAAGTTAAGTTTTCCATACTTTCATACTTTGTGAGCTCCTGATGTACTTAAGCGGATGTTTGATAAGGTAGTGATAGATGTTTGGATGTTCCAGAGATTGCCAATGGCCATGGTTTTCCCACTGGTCCACTAGTATCTTGTACGGACAGTTGTAAATTCCATACCGACCAAGTTAAGTTTTTGGATGTATCTAGTCTCTGGCTCTCCAAATACTGAAATGTCATGTCAATGTCATGCTTCTTCCCAATGCAGGGTCAGGGTGTGGTCTGTGACATCAGAGGCTGACTTCAAAGACAAGCAAGCAAAAAGAGACAGAGAATGGTCTAGACTACGGTGACCAGACGTCCTTGATTTCCGGGTACAGTCCCCGTTTTTGAAGACCTGTCCCGAAAATATCCCAATTTTGACTGTGACCCGGACGGTTCTGACCCACTGATATTGTTACGGGGAAACACCAAAACAACTTTTTTATGCAATTTCTATGTCCCTGAAAGAAACCTTAGGCCTCATTCACCAACCTCCTTCCAAACCTCCAATTTCCTTCGAATTTGTTTTTAAACCCTTCTTACGCAGTTTTTAGAGTGTAACATTCACCAATATTTCCTATCATTTGTTGTTAGGTAAGACCTAACAACCTTGTTTGAGTTATTGACACAAAATCACTGGTTAATGCATTTTCGTCTCTCATCAGTCTTTCATCAGTTTCTGCAGTTATAAAATATATAGTTTTAATTACAATTGTTTTCATAATTAACATTGTGAAAAAAATAGTAGAAAAAAAGTAGTATTGTGTTTTAAAGTAAAAATGAGCACAAGAAATTACACTTTCACATCTACTCACAAGTACTGTAAAACTAGCTTTTCACTTCCAAAAAGTTGTCATATATGGTGATGAAATCATCTTGCACATATAATATACCGTACAAAGACAAGCATGGTGCCTCAGAAAAACAGAAAATGAAGCCTCATTTGCAATGATTCATGTATTATTTGGCCTAGCTACATGGCCATTTTAATTTACATGATCCAATGTTTTGGTGTCCCAGATTTACAGATGAAGCAGACACACCAGATGTTTCTGTAGGTTTTCTGAAATGTCATGTATAAATATGTAAATGCACCATTAAACTCTTTAAGATATGCAATAATTAGTGAAAAAATCCTTGCCTATATTTTCATTTGTACCACTGGTTCACTTGTATATGAACACTCTGCCGTCCGCACCTTCACAAATGACAGGTCCGTCTGTCGACAATGACAGTAGTACAAGACCTTGCATGTCAACCCGTCAGCCCACCCTTTCATTCTTATTGGGCCCATTGACGAATGTGGCTCCGGTGATTGGCTGATTGATGACAGACGAGCATTTTGAACTGACCCGCCCAAAGGGAGGACATTCCTTTTGCCATTCACTCCATGTTAAAAGAGGAGCCCGCGAATCGCCCGGGTTCGTAGTCTTTATAATGGATGTCAATGAGGGAGTAAGGGAGGACGATCGCTGTAAATTCCCTCAGCAGATAGAATAGATGGATAGAATAGGATCATAAACTCCGCCATAGGTGAAAAGATGCCACGCATCACAGATGTAAACACAAACCCCGCCGCCGTGAGTCTATGCTCTGTTGACTAAGACTCTGACCGCTAGGTAGCATGTTAACTGCTCCAGTTGAGTCGTTGTTGTTGCTGCAGGCATCCTTGCTTGCTCAGAATGTGACAAAAGCTGTGTGTGAGAAGAGCAAAGGGGAGGGCGCGCGGGGAAAAGTTCACCTCTGGGTTGCAAATGCAACGCAACGCCAAGGAGGGAACTGGGATCCACTGTATAGAGCAATACTCTAATGCAATTAGTGGGCTAAAGTCAGTGACATCACAGCGACAGTGACTTTCTTCCAAATAACATGCATTTCATTCATAATATTATAAATACAGGTTTATAATTTAGTTTTAATTGCGTGTGAAATGGCTAATAAAAATAGGTTATACAAGACGAAGATGTGGTCACCAAGGTGAATTGGTTTACTCCTGGTCATGAGTGACAGAGTTGGGGGATGGGATCATGGGAAATATATTGACTGTCGAGTGCCAAACATGGACAGAAAAAGGTCAAAGCAATCAGGTGCCCAATACAGAAAAAAAGAAAAGAAGAAGAGTTGAAATGGGCAAAAGATAAAGGTATGCAGCTCTGTTCTACCTGCGTGAAGTTGGCAAACCATCTTTTAGCATTTGTGCACAAACGTCTTTATGATATTTGACATTTAATCGTTTGACCTGGGGTCACCCACCACCCCATCAACATCCAACTCCAAAATGGTTGGAATTGTTTGTGCTTCGTTTGTGCAAGCAAAATAAACATAAACAAACTCAGCCATGTGTCCCCTTACCCATGCCTGGACCACTACAACTACTTACTGATCAATATTGGTATGGCAATATAAGTAGAACGCTGGTCCTGTTTAATCCATTGCCATGTTGATTGGTGTTACCAGTAATAACAAGAATATTTGGCGCAATACTGACCGAGTAGGCCAGCCTATCAGAATGGTCTGCACAAACGTTCACAAACGAAGCACAAACGATTCCATTCATTTTTGTGTCATTTCGATGTTGATGGGGTGCTGGGTGACCCCAGGTCAAATAATTACATGTTACATATTCTAAAGACGGTTTGTGCACAAATGTTTTGCCTGTGCAAACGTGCACAAACGAAGCACTGCTGTCCACTTTCGTATACCCAAGCCAGCACGTAATGTTAGCCTCTAAACGTCACAGTAAGACAAATATCAAAACCGCATCTAAATGCCAAAGCTTCAAGGCAGTTATAATTGCCATCTGCCTTCTGATGTCCGGAGATTTTTTTTTTAGATTAGATTAGATTCAACTTTATTGTCATTACTCATGTATAAATACAGGTAACAAAATGCGGTTTGGCATCTAATCAGAAGTGCAAAGAGCAGCAAGTGCAGTATATACAGTATATGCAATATGTACAGTTAAAGAGCAATTTATATTCAGATAAGAGTAGTAATAATAAATAGGCAGAAAAATAATTAGGCAGAAGAGCAATATACATGTAAGGTGAAGACATAATAAGGGTAATATACAGATGTGCTACATAGATTCAATATAAGGGCAATATACAGATGTGCTATAGAGATAGTTATGTACAGATGTATTAAGTATATACAGATGTACAGATGTGCAGTCCAAGGGCTATAGCAGCAGAGTGCAGTGTGAGGTTCAGTGGTGTCAGGTCGGCATCGGATCTGGTCACGGCCACGCCCCCTGACTCAGACTCACAGCTCGTCTCCCCGTTTGCACTCACTTGATTTATAATTGGTATCACCTGGTCCCCACCTTACTTAAGCCTCCCCTCTGCATCACTCTTTTTCTGGTCTCGTCAATGTTCTCCACAATGTTCTCGTCATTGTTCTGTCAATGTTCTCGTCACTGTTACCCTGGACTCTTAGCCTGTGTGTTGTGCTTCCTACGTTCCCGTGATCTCCCGTGTGTTTCTTCCTGCTAGTTCCGACTCCCGAGTTTGTATCTCTTTTCCATTGAG
This sequence comes from Tenualosa thibaudeaui, assembly GCA_027481765.1. Lineage (NCBI taxonomy): Eukaryota > Metazoa > Chordata > Actinopteri > Clupeiformes > Clupeidae > Tenualosa > Tenualosa thibaudeaui. Next base: position 1,291,591 of record JAIFZK010000150.1, on the reverse strand, counting down.
TTTATTTGTGTTTTCTCTGCTACAGTAGCAGACGTGACTGTAGTTACCCCTCGTTTGTTAAACTTCTGAGCGTTGTTCTCATATCTTTCGTTGGTATTTCTAACCTGACTTTTGTCTCTGATTTCTGTTGAATCATTTGTTTTGAATTTTCTGTTGAATCATTTGTTGTCTCTGCCTGTCTGAGTCTGACAAGTGGGGGACAGAGTTCAGTAATGTGATATAGATTCAATATAAAGGGCAATATACAGATGTGCAATAGAGATTGTTATGTACAGATGTATTAAGTGTTAAGTATATACAGATGTACAGAAGTATATACAGATGTGCTAGAGATAGTTATGTACAGATGTATTAAGTATATATTGATGTACAGATGTGCAGTCCAAGGGGTATATCAGCAGAGTGCAGTGTGAGGTCCAGTGGGGGACAGAGTTCAGTAGTGTGACGGCCGTGGGGAAGAAGCTGTTCCTGAACCTGGTGGTTTTAGTCTGGAGGTTCCTGTAGCGCCTTCTGGAGGGAAGGAGTTGGAACAGTTTGTTGGCAGGATGAGAGGTGTCCTTCAGAATGCTGCATGCCCGCCGCAGACATCTTTTCTTGTGGACATCCTCAATGGCAGGAAGTGGAGTCCTTGCGACCAGCGACAGAGCAATTTCCATACCAAACTGTCACACAGTTAGTCAGGATGCTCTCGATTGCACAGTGGGTCCCCAAGAATTTGAAGCTGGAAACAGCCATACCATTGATGTGGATGGGGTCATGGGTGTTTCCCTTCTCTTTCCTGAAGTCCACAATGAGTTCCTTGGTCTTGCTAGGTGTTCAAGAGCAGGGGAGCCCAGCACAGGCTCTCAGCACGCATCCAGGAATGCCATCAGGTTTAGCAGCCTTACGGACATTGATATGGCTCAGTGCATTGTGGACATCTGTGACAGTGAGTGTGAGAGTATGGTGGTCGTCAGGGGGGAGGGTGATGGCAGTCTTATACTTGTTGTCCTTGTCATGAAAGTCATTTAGCTCATTGAGGAAGGACAGATCCATGGCTGTCTGTGTGGAGTTGCTGGGCTTGTAGTCAGATATGGACTGAATGCCCTGTAACATGTGTCCGGGGTCAGAGGTTGTGAAGTGTTCCTCCACCTTCAGCTTGTAACTGTGCTTGGCCTTCTTGATGCCCCTCTTAAGGTCAGCCCTGGATGTACTTTAGGTCTGTGTGTCCCCTGATCTGAAGGCATTGTCACGAATCCGCACTTCCTTGTTCATCCATGGTTTCTGATTTGGGTACATGGTGATCTGCTTTTCAGTAGGAACACTGTCGATTGTGGTGTTGATGTAATCCAATACTGAGTAGGTGTAAGAGTCAATGTTCACATGAAAGCCTTCAGTGGCCACTGAGGCAAATCTGCTTCAGTCTGAGTCTCTGAACCAGTCCTGGAGTAGAGTCTACCCCCGTCCAGCGAGCCCCCGTCCAGTGTGTTCCTGTCCAGTGAGCCCCCGTCCAGTGTGTTCCCGTCCAGTGAGCCCCCGACTCACGATTCTCCGGCCCGCGGGCATCCTCCAGAACCTCCGGCCCGCGCGCGCCCTCCAGAACCTCTGCTTGCTGGTGCCTACACAGCAACTCCCCTCCCCTGATCACCTTTCTTTGTTTCAGATATACACCAGTTCAGTGGGAGATGCAAAGATATTGGCCAAGGTCAATATCGGAAGAGGAACTGAGAGTGAACATCTGCACTGGAGATGGAGCCTGGGCACACATGGAGAGGAGACATGGAGGAGGAGGTTGACACTGTTGCCAGCCTGGATATGGGGATCAGTCCCGGCGGAAAGTTGACAACCGTTCAGACTGGTGGCTTGGGGAGCAACCTTGGACAGATGACTGAGACAACTTGGACGCACGGACGATCTCATTAATCACGGGAACGTAGTAACTAAAGTCCTTCGGGCAACTAGGTCTAAACGGTGCATAAATAAAGCCATAATTAAGCATCGTAAATGGGAAGTTTTTAAAACTGTGAACAACTCTAGGTTAATCTGGGACACTCGTAGTAAACCCAAAGGACTTTTAGGTGGATAAATAAATATAAGAAGTATTCTTTCTAAAAGTGAACAAGTACAACATCTTTTACAAGAATCAAATTTGGATTTCCTAGCTGGCTGAATGAAAATTTTTAGATTTACAAAAAGCTTTTGATACAGTTAACCATAATATTCTCCAGTCAAGTTTTTTTCAGTTTAACTTCTCGTAGCATGCGTCCAACTGGTTCAAATCATATCTCACTAACCGATCACAATGTGTTAAAGTACAAAACACAAAATCTTCCTTTAAAGATCTTGCTACAGGTGTGCCCCAAGGCTGAATCTTGGGTCCTATTCTTTTCAGTCTTTATATAAATGACCTACCATCTGTGTGTTATGGTTCTGAGATACTTATGTATACAGAAGATATTGCAATATTTATTAATCACTCTGAGGCTGCTGCACAGCTTACACAGGTCATGATAAATGTCTCAAATTGGTTGAATAACTGTCATTTACAACTCAATACCTCTAAAACTGTTGCTATGTTCTTTGCTAAAACTAAAAACAGAACCCGATGTCTTTATCTCAGGACAGAGAATTCAAATTGTCCATGAATATAAATATCTTGAAATTATTTTAGACAGTAACTTCACTTTTAAACAGCATGTTAAAAAGGTGAGTAAAATTTTAAACTTTACACTTTTAAACTTTACAATTTTAGGTATCTTAGAAATTCTATGTTGACAGAGGCTGCAAAAATGTATATGTTCTCCCATATCACACATCTACTGTTTGCCCACCTGGGGCATTGCAAACTTCACTACACTAAAGCCAGTAACATCTTTATACAAACAAGCTATCAAAATTATAGATAAAAAACTAAGATCCTTCCATCACTGTACAATTTTTAATAAATATAGGCTTCTAAACTGGAACAATCTTGTTATTTTTAAAAAATGCTGTCTTGTTTACAAAATTCAACACAACTTAGCTCCACCTCCTCTCTATAGTCTTATGCAATTTAGATCAATTGAAACCTAGTTACTAGAGGGGCGCAAGAGGAGATTGTGTAATGCCTTATAGGAAAACCTCTTTTGGTCAAATAGTTTTCACATACAAGGCAGCTAGTGAGTGGAAGCATTAGTATGTAAGTTTACAAGAGTGTGTGTTGGTGTGTGGGCGTCTATGATTGTGTGTGGATGTGTGTGGGTAGGTGTTCTGTGTTTGTGTGTTTGGGGTGTGTGTGGGGGGTGTTTTACGGAACGATAACTTAAGCATAACTTCAGTTTAAGAGTGTGCCCATTAAGCATAACTTCAGTTCAAGAGTGTGCCCATTAGTATAACTCCATCTCCTCCACTACCCACTACTCCATCTCCTCCACTACTACAAAACACTGCAGAACAAAAGACCACAGAACAAAAAAACAGAACAAAACAACAGAACAAAACACTGCGGAACAAAAGACCACAGAACAAAACAACAGAACAAAACACTTCAGAACAAAACACTGCAGAACAAAAGACCACAGAACAAAACAACAGAACAAAACACTGCAGAACAAAACACTGCAGAACAAAAGACCACAGAACAAAACAACAGAACAAAACACTGCAGAACAAAAGACCACAGAGCAAAACAACAGAACAAAACAACAGAACAAAACACTGCAGAACAAAACAACAGAACAAAACAACAGAACAAAACACTGCAGAACAAAAGACCACAGAACAAAACAACAGAACAAAACAACAGAACAAAACACTGCAGAACAAAACAACAGAACAAAACAACAGAACAAAACACAGCACAGTTGGGACAGATCGTTGCGTCTGCATGCGCCGCAATCTTGGAATCTTGTGTATTACAACTAACTCAAAACTACTGTGTAGTGTGATTTGGTGCATTTCAAAGGCTTCAGAAAATGGTTACAATTAATCCCAAAGTATCTTTTTAAACAAATGGAAAGCAATATATTTACAAACACATATTTATTTGTGAAGACCAACATAAAAGTTACAAATAGGATCTTGTCATGGCATTTGGCTGTGGTAGCGTAGTGGTTATGGAACCTGGCTAGCGTGCAAGTAGCCTGAAAAGTTGTGGGTTTGAATCCCAGCTGGCACCGTTGTGCCCTTGAGCAAAGCACTTAATCCTAAATTGCTCTAGGGGAGACTGCCCCTGAACACTTGATAGTTGACGAGTTGTAAGTCGCTTTGGATAAAAGTGTCTGCTAAATGCATAAATGTAAATGTAATGCATTTGTGCATAGCATTACTCATCTTTCGCCACAATGGTGGTCTGTACTCTCTTCCTCACTCTCTAGGCTCACAAGGCCGTTTACAAAATAATGGTCTGTAGTATTTAGCTGACTTGGTAAGAACTGGCTGTATTCTAGAGGTCTGTCAGAGTGATAGTGGCTTGTTCTCCAGACTCTCGAATAAAAGTGGCTTGTTCTTTCCCGTCTCCATTTCTTTGAAATGTTTGCCTGTGTCTTACTGTTTCTAGTGTTGTGTAGGACAAGGCCTCTTCATACACGTGTACAGACACCAGTTACATATAATGCTTACACTAAAGTATTTTAGAAATAGGCTCAACAAATGAACAGCGGGTGATCTACATATAGTCACTGGCACATTAGCGCATCTGGTTTGCTTAATACCTGTGCAAAAAAACATTTTCAGCAACTGTCAAATTACATATTGATGTTCTGACCTAATGGGAAAGTAATGGAGTATCTGGAGACTCTGAAAGACAGGACAGATGATTTATGTTTTAAAGGTACAAATCAAAAAGGCCAAAGGTTGGGATAGACAACTGGGAGAATTCAGTCCAATCATGGTTAAACAGCCCCATCTTACGGCTGTTACATTTCTTCAAATTAAATGAAATAAAAGACAGAAAGACATATTAAGACATAGGCATAATATATTAAGACATTTTATTGGCCAGATTTGACTTAGTTTAATACGTTTAAGACATCCACTTGGTCATGTGTAAATTTGGGTGCATGCTAGGGAAAGGGAGAAGAACGATGGGACCTGAGACGACTAGGCAAACACTCCCATTTCTCCCCAGTTACTCTGTACTGCAACATCACTGAAATAAAATCGACTTCAGCATTATTTCCTGCCGTGGACATTTTTGCTTTGAAGAACTTAGCAATCAAGAAAAAAGTCACAACACATTAACAAATTTTTGAGACAATTTTAACCCCATATACTTACCTCCATGAAATATTCAAAAGAACATATTTTGCACTCACCCAGGACAGAGAGGTTGTATTCAGTAACAAGCTCCTTTGGTTTTCCATATTGATGATGTTCTGCTTTGTAGAGACCAGAGTCGTTTGTCTGCAGATTGTCCAGCCGCAGGGAGAAAGTGTTCTTATCAAAGACCGCTCTGCCTGTAAATGCCTTGTCATAATCCAAAAAATCAATTTTCTTGGTATATTCCACAATGTCTCGACCACCGTAATGCCATGTAAATTTTTTCAGGCCCTCTTTGACTTCATGTCCTGATGCTGTTAGATTGATTGATTCTTTCACCAGTGCAAACTTTTCCTCAGTTGCAAAGGCTGTGGAGACATGGGAATAAAATAGTCATATCGCAGACAATTAAAGAGACAATTAGCTAAATTATTAATTTGTTTTTAAGTCCAGTGCACGTGTAATATATCTAATTAATATATATGCCTACAGGTGGTTCATTCTGCCCACTCAACTCCAACAAATGTCTGTTCACATCCTGGCTTGGGAAATGAACACAATCACTGTAGAGTGGTTAGTGCACAGTGAATGGACAGCTGTTGGACCATAAACATAACTTCAAGGCACTTCTAATACAACACACATACTTATGTTCCTTGTGCAGTCATAAAACCCTTTGTGGAAACGAATGCTGTCACCACTGCTGTGAGGTTTTCAGTCAAGAGGATTTCAGGAATGTCAATGGAAGCTACCAGTGGAATTTATCAATAAACCATTTTACATATTTTCTTCTTCTCTTTCCTTTTAATCATATATGGTTCCACACACTGAATCTATGCTGCCTCTGGCTACTCCTGGCTACTCCCAAAAGTGCAGGGACATCCAGTCTATCTTCACTAAGCTCCAAAGGCACCATATCAGTTGTTGTAAAGAAAAAAATATATATATTGTTATTTGGGATGTTTACATTCATTTCAAACTTGTACACCAGCAATACATCTCCGAGAAGTTGAGACAGGGACAACAAACCAGAAAGATGAGTAATGCTAAGTCAAGGAAGGGCATTTCACAATGAATTACTGTAGGTGAACTGACATGATGATAGTGTATTAAAATGAACATTAATTGTCTACACTGTCTACAAACTCAAAGCATTATGGGCATTCATTCATACAGCTACGGATGGAGAGCTGCCCGCGGACAGCCACAAGCTAACCCGGAGGCTACAGGCCAGCAAGCTTATGTCAGATAACACGAGAAAAACACGAGACCCCACCTGCCTTGCCTCTGCACACTTCAGCTGTTATGCTTCAACTATAAAAGATGATTGAGATGGCGCGCATTCGACTGCATTATATAGCTTTAGGGCTGAGACTGGTGCATGTGCACTTATGCTTGTGATGCCAGGCTGAGTGTTAGAGGATTCAGTTAAGATAGTGTCACTGGGAACATTGGTGTGGAGGGGTGGTGACTGGCACTAGGACCCAGGGGAGTAGCAGGGTCTATAAAGACGGTGGGAACTTACCTGGGACTCTCTTCCTGTTCTGAAGACACCTGAACTCTGTGCACCTGTCAGCTTTTGTTTGCAGGTGATCTGGTAGGTTTTTTTTAAAGTTTGTTTAAAACTAGTTATCACAGTGAAATGTAAAAGTTACTGGCTTATTTAAGATTTAAACAACAAGCAATGGTGTTGCCCATTAGATTCCTGTCTGGCGAGGGGCTGCAACCTGGAGTGAGTGTTTAGGTACGTCAGCCAGGAGAGAAGGTACTATGGGTTAAACTATGGGTGAAACTTTTAAGATGCATTTGTTCTTAGTTTGAGATGTTAAAGTGTCTTTTTGTAAATTTAGATTCCGGTCACCTGCTTGTCTCAGATCCGAGGAGGAGAAATGTGTTGCTGACTAGTGAGGTAAATGATGTACAGTTATGGCTTTCAAAATACTTTGTAGAGCTTGTGTTGTATGGTATTAATGTCTTTTTGTTTTGGCTTTACATTAGAAACTGTTGAAAGGAGCCAACCACTGGTTTTCCCATCCTTTGTACGAGTTAATCACTGGAAGCGGCCATTTTGTTTTGTTTTTTTAGTTAAGTACAGCAGCTCTATTAAAGGAGGGATTGGAATGGTGGGGCAGTAACTACACACGTGTGTTATATTGTGTCTTGCTGTCATTTTTGGCCTGTTGTGAGCAGGCACATTTAAGTGTGCAATAGTGTGGTTTGAAACTACTTTGTGTGCTGTGGTGTTAAACTTGTTGTGGTGACCCACGTTTGTCCAACCTGCCACTCCAACCCCCCTGGTGGTGTAATGCAGTCCTATATTGTTTTTAATTAGTATTTATTGCTGATAACATGGATAATTATCCAGTTGAACCTGTGGACATTGATGTCAATAAAAGATACTCATTTTGATCTAACCATCTCTATCTCCAGTGTATTCTGGGTCTGTAGTAGTAGACCTGCTCGGTCACACTTCAGAGAACCGAGGTTATCTGCCATGACCTTATGTTCTGTGCAAGTCGATGATGAGTTTCAAGTGCAAAGTGCATACTCTAAGTAGCCTATAATGGTGTGAACACATCATTATTCATGAAAAGCAAGAAGGCACAGTTAAGTGTAGTTTCCATTGAATCAAGAGGCGGCAGCTTGATAATATTTTAGAGAGGAAGGTGAGAAATTGCATATAAACTGTGAATTATAATTATGTAGTACCTATATAAATTATGTCAAAGAGCCAATTAACAACCATGCTACATTGCAGAAAAAACTAAAATTAGATTATGGTTAGCTGCTCTACCTAAAAAAGGTCACATTTGAATATACTCTGAATCATACACTCTTAGTTAGATAACATATTTTGGTAATTAGTCAGGGTAAATTTGTGATCAGAATGTGCTAATTTGCATACATTTGAGATGTTCAAATCTTAACATTGGATAAAGTCAGGTTCCTCCTACAAAAATATTGTCTTAAAGTAAAATATATACACCCTGTTCACATATAATGCCTATGGAGGCCTATGTCATTATGGTAATTAGGAGACTTAAAACTTGAGGCAGGGATACAGCAGATTTGAATTCAGCACCCTTAAATACCCCTAAAAAAGTATGCCAAAAATTAACACCTTAAAGGAAAAATTCCTTCAATCAATCAGCCCATATCCCCGTTCTTTGGGGCTGTGGAGTGCTGTCGGTAGGCATACGAACCACAGCATTTGGTGCAACATAGACCGAATTTGTGAACTGGCAATAAACACCGATGTTGGCATAAGGAAACTAAACTTCCTTGCCCTCATCAGTTGGCATTGGCAGACTTTTTAGTTTTTGGTCTATGTTGCATTACATTCTGTCGTCATACCTACCAACAGCAGTCAACAATGTAAAATGACTACAGGTTGAATCACTCTTTTTATACATTTTTTCTGAATTTCATTTAATTTGACATAAGGTGAGTCTTTACCTGTGTAAAGCTGTACATGAAGTATAAATGTGCCCAGCAATGTGGAGAGAACCAGTTCCATGTTTCAAGTGTAGGCTTTTATATTTTACTTCTCTTTCGCACAGAGGTAAATCATCACTTCCTGGAAAGAAGAGAGAGAAGGCGTTTTTTGGGTTTTTTTTGAACAGCATCAAATCTAGGGGGCTGGTGTGAAGAATAGCTAATGGCAAAGGTTGTGTTCTTCTTTTGACAGTATTTAACATTGTTTTTTTTACATAGACATTTTTTGTTTGAATAAAAGATTAGCACAAAAAAATCCTCTAGTTTCTTCCCCACCAGTAGATGACATACATATCAGTGTGTGATTTCTGTTTTTTTTTATTATTATTTATTATTTTCCAAGTCATTATGTAAAAAATGGGTTTGCTTCCTGAAGGTAATGATCATAAGCAAGAGAGGGTAAGTGAGGGAGAAGGAGAGTCTCAGCCTCAGCCACCTCTTTGTGTTCACTAAGTTTGCACGTTATACAGAATGAAACATCCGAAGTATTATTTTGATTAAAAACAACTAGTGCTGGACTGGATTTATGACTTGTCCTTTTTTTACATCAAGTAATTCAATTCAGTCTTTATTAGAGACTAACAGCAGGGTCCCAAGCACAAAAATAAACATATTGAAAGTAAGTAATTAACTTTTACTCAAAGTAAAATATGCCATTCATATTTGTTGTTCTTCTCTGAAATAAGGAAACAAAGTTGTTTCCTTTTTCTGTAAACGGAAGGCTAAAAAAGGAAGTGATGACATGTGGCATTGCCTACTGCCTACTCAGCCTTCTGACCATGTTCCCCCAGAGAGGAGGGAGTTAGGGTAATTTTAGGTGTCATTTAATGTGAGTGACAAAATTTTCCGGCAACAACTCCAGTGGTTTACACCATCATCCTGTCATGACGATACGATTTGATCTGTGATTTTCCATGTTCTCTGTAGTGAAGTCTATGCTTTTTGTCTTCTCTTCCTAAGTGGATAAGAGGAGCACTTTAATTTGTCCTATAATTTTTATTTATTTAACATGCACCTTATTTGTGCCTCAAGTAGATTTAATCCATTATGACAAAGTATACTTTAAATAAATATATTTACAGCATTTTAAGACAAGGGGCTGAAATACATCTTCAACACACTCGGTAAAATACATAGTTTTTTCCACACTTTGCAATTACTTTTAAGGACACTTTAGTATGTATCTTGAGGTGCTATTAAGTGTGTTAAAGACTATGGCAAGGCTAATAGGGGTGGTGGTGGTGTAGTGGTTAAGGAACTTGGCTAGCATGCTAGTAGTCTGGAAATTGTGTAAACGACAGTTGACAAATGTATGTTGCTTTGGATAAAAGCATCTGCTAAATGCATTCATGAAAATGTAAATGTCATACACTTACTACCCACTATTAGGGTATTATGTGCCTTGCACCAAAGCAGTTCATGTGCACCTTCATTTTTTCTGGCCACAATCCTAAACTAAACTTCCTTGCCCTCATCAGTTGGCATTGGCAGACTTTTTAGTTTTTGGTCTATGTTGCATTACATTCTGTCGTCATACCTACCAACAGCAGTCAACAATGTAAAATGACAGGACTACAGGTTGAATCACTCTTTTTATACATTTTTTCTGAATTTCATTTAATTTGACATAAGGTGAGTCTTTACCTGTGTAAAGCTGTACATGAAGTATAAATGTGCCCAGCAATGTGGAGAGAACCAGTTCCATGTTTCAAGTGTAGACTTTTATATTTTACTTTTCTTTCGCACAGAGGTAAATCATCACTTCCTGGAAAGAAGAGAGAGAAGGCGTTTTTTTTTTAAAAAGCGTACATGTACGTGAGCACACCAGTCGTCCTGAAACTATTCTCTGTCACATTAGAGGTCAAATTTTTAAGCGTCATTTGTCCACATCTCCCAACACAATAGTACCTTTTTATTACAGTGAGTCATGTACTCAATCCGCATCAAATCTAGGGGGCTGGTGTGGAAAATGGCTAACGGCAAAGGTTGTGTTCTTCTTTTCACAGTATTTAACATTGTTTTTTTTACATAGCCATTTTTTGTCTAAATAAAAGATTAGCACAAAAAAATCCTGCAGTTTAGTTTCTTCCCCACCAGTACATGACATACACATCATACTCCTCTCACCCTCCCCTCCTGAGTGGACTACAACCAACATTACGGTAGGCACATGTCACGACCGAGTCCCCATCACAGAGGACCTTCCTGGACGCTGATGCTGGGCCCGACTCCCCTTCCTGAGGCTTTGTGATTGACCCCCCCTCACAATGGCGCTGTCAAATGGACCCTTACTGTTACCCCCATGACCCATCTCACTCCTTTGAGTTTGTCACTATGCCTGGCCGCTGCTACATTGACCAGCCATAATTCCTGATGACCACCTATAGACTGACTACCATGTAATGTAAAAGTGGGATAATACTCTATTATGAACTATTATGAACCTTAGCTAAAACCATAGGCAACTTATAGTCTGTCATGGTTACTACTAATTGTAATTTTTCTCCATGACCCCTGGCAGCTGGGTTAGCCCCTTGAGTCGTGGATCTGCCCAAGGTTTCTTCCTAGATTAACTGAACATAAGGGAGTTTTTCCTTGCCCCTGTTGCTCTTGGGTGCTCCTTCTGTGAAGCGTCACGAGACAATACTATTGTCTTTATTCTCAGATGAGTTGCTGCAGTATGGTCCCTAATGTATGATTTCATAATTTTGGTACTCAAAATTAGGGGCCGGAATGTTACAGCCATTTTGATATTTCTAGGTTTTTTGGTTTTTGACAAACATATTTTCTTGCTTCCAAAAACCTAAAGAAACAAGAGTTTTGTGTTTTACGCTGCACCATTGTCATGATGACCTCATAGGTCAGAGGTTATATAGCCGCAGCTCTGAGTGGAGGGGGGGATGGAAAATGCGGCCCAGTTGCTCAAACTGTTTTAACCCTAACCATCCCTGCCTGTCTCTCTTCCCATCTTGCTCATGAATCTATTCTTTATTCTCAGATGAGTTGCTGCAGGAGACACAACCCTCTTTTATTTCTTAAAAGATAAAACTAAGGACAATTTACCCAAATGCGCCACCATGAAACACTGTACACATGTGTGTATTCAGCGTTAATAAACATCCTGGCAACATGAATACAAATATACTTTGAATACTATTGTTTGTGCAGCTGACGCAGAGAGACTCAAGAAAGACACATCTTCTAATGAACAGTGCATTACTACAGTTAGTATTTTGGTCTTGGGTAGTACTACCATTACCGTAAATACATAATGTTGCATACTGCATCTTCATGCAACAGCAAGGATACAAGGATTCAAGGAAAGTTTATTGTCACATACATATAATTACTGGGTGTGAAATATGCAGAGAAATTGCATCAGCCTATATGGTACATAAATGGTGTGTTGGGTTTGGGGGGGGGGGGGGGGGTTAGAAAAGGTGATAAAGTGCAGTGTGTGTGTGTGTGTGTGTGTGTGTGTGTGTGTGTGTGTGTGTCAGACTAGTCTTTGACCAGTGCAGTTCATTAATTAATACTGAGTATTGAATGTCCACTCTAGTCTTTGATTAGTGCAGGTCATTAATTAATGCTGAGTACTGAATGTCTAGTATAAGATGAAGCAAAGTGAGTTAGAGTTGCAAACTAAGAAACATAGTACATTTCCAGTTAGTTTCACTTCAACTTTTCTCAACACAATCTTTTGCTCAAGGAAGTCCAATGAGGTGCACATAGCAGAGCTGATAACCACAAGCTCAGTGAAAAATGGCCACAGCTCACCACATGTTGCAGTGTGTGTCTTCAGAGCAAAACAATACATCACGTTCTTTTCTAGTGTAGCTCATTTTATAATTCTCTACAGCTGAGTTCTGCTGCTGGTTTGAAGCATTTTGTGAATACAGTCTATGGCTTTAACCATGCCTGTAGTGAAGAGGACAAGTTCAAATCAGGGGTCAAACTAGTTACTGATATCAAGGAGTCCGTCCTGAGCACTCTGTAGTTATTTGGCTTTGGTGTCTACAGTAATTTGCAGGTTTTTCTTCAACATGATCAAGTTCATGTTGATCCTAAGTGAGGCCCCTATGGGCGGCCTTCAGTGCAATGACTGACAGTCACTTCCTCTCATTGACATACTTTCAACAGAGCTGATTACCACAAGTAGTACGAAAGGTGAAATACACACCACACACACACACACACACACACACACACACACACACACACTATTATTTCAGTTGATTTTCTGAGCTTTTGGCTTGAGAAGACAGGGATTGACAGCTTGGAAAGACAGAGACTGATGGCTTGAGAAGACTGGAAGTGGCGGCGTAAGAAGACAGAGTTTTCCAGGCAGAGACCCCTGGACTGAAGATGTTTCCTCTGCTGATCACTGGGTTCATGATGACCACTGCTGTGCATACAGGTCAGACACACTCAACCAAACCAAGTGCAAGTAAATATGACGCGTGTTTGAACTGTTACGTTAGCAGTAAACCCCACAAGGCTGTGCCTTATGGCTGTTTTGCATGACTAAGTCATTAGGAACAATGTGACGCTTGTGGCCTTGCAGGTTTATTGCTTTTCTAAAATGGTTCCATATGCCATAGTTTCATTCAATTAAGACACAGCAGCGACTAGTAAACAACAACTTTGCACTCAGTTTTTCATTAGTAAGACGTGATAACTTGAGTGATATGCAAGAAGCACACAGACATGCAACCCTTGAATTTATAAACATGATTTACAGACAGACATGATTTATAGACAGACATGATTTATAGACTGACATGATTTATAGACAGACATGATTTATAGACAGACATGATTTATAGACTGACATGATTTATAAACAGACATGATTTATAGACAGACATGATTTATAGACAGACATGATTTATTGACAGATATGATTTATAGACTTACGGCCATTTTGTGCCTTTATGACACACAGCTTTTTCTGACCAATGACCTACAAACACTGTGCTATTTTGCGTTTCTGACCAATGACCTACAAGCACTGCGCTATTTTGCGTTTCTGACCAATGACCTACAAGCACTGTGCTATTTTGCGTTTCTGACCAATGACCTACAAGCACTGTGCTATTTTGCGTTTCTGACCAATGACCTACAAGCACTGCGTTGCGCTAGTTTGCGTTTGGTACATTTTCCCTTCTGACTTTTTTCCATTTTCTATTGTGCTCAACAGGGAGAGAAATTCCATTTGCCTGTAATTAATTATAATTACTTCATTATATAATTACTCATTCTTTGGGTCATTCCAGATGTAACATTTACATTTCATTCTCCACATTAATTTCCAGTCAAACAAACCCTGATGTCATTTGTCTGTGTCTCTACAGGGTCTGCAGTGTCTGAGGTGTTTATCCTGGAGGGGCAATCAGTCACCCTGAATGTAACAGGACATGAAGACAAAACAGATTTAAAGTCCATAACATGGACTGTAAATGAGACAACCATTGTAATATATACACATAAACATGATGATGCAGATATTATGCGTAGCTTCAAAGACAGAGTTGAGTTTGATAAGAACACCTTCTCTCTGCTGCTGAAGAAACTAAGGAAAAATGACTCTGGACGCTACAGAGCAGAGAAGTCTGATGAACTGAAAAAACAGATTGTTGGTGAATATCAACTCACTGTCTGGGGTGAGTCCAATACAATATGATAGAACCCATCAGTATCATGTTTGTTTATGTGGTTATAGGGGCCATGCATTTGTTTACACACTTCTTGAAAATAATCAAGTTTTAGAGTTGTTTATACATATAAGTGTGTCTGTGTGTTTCAACAACTCCCTCTCTGACAGGGTATGTGTGTGTGCATGTGTATGTGTATGTGTGTGTGTGTGTGTGTGTGTTGCAGAGCCTGCATCAGCCCCCACTCTGACTGTGGTGTCTAACTGGTCCAGCAGTGACTCCTGTAATGTGACTCTAAACTGCACAGGACTCAATGTGTCTCTGATCTCCAGCTGTAACAGCACCTTCTGCTCTCAGGAGGGAGGAAGTAGATTCCTCTCCATCTCTCTCAACAACAACACTGTCTCCTGTAACCATAGTAACCCGGTCAGCTGGAACCACACCACCATGCAACTTACGCCATTCTGTCCACCAGACCCCAGTAAGAGAAGACTTGATTTTTCAAGTTTTGAAAAGTGGTAGGAAATTACAAAATATAAAGGAGAGGCAAATTACACACACACTACAACTGACTCAAATTACAGGTAAAACAACCTCAACAAAAACATAAAATAATAACGCTTCTGACTGAGGAAATAAAGGCCGGACACGGGACAGAAGCTCAATTGAAAGTGAGACAGGTGGTCACTCCATCTGTCCACATGCACATTAGTATACTTAGTCCCTCAGACAGCGCTGTGTTAGAGTGACCTTATATTTGTTTGTCTCTGGAGACAAGTGTCTCTAATAGCTCTGCTTCTCTCACTCCAGGTGTTTCAGGTGATCTGGCGTCCTCTGCTGGAGCGTCTGCATGTCTGGTGAAGGCCATTCTGCTGTCTGTTGCTCTGGTTGCCATGGTTACTGCTATCATCACCATTCACATCAGAGAGACAGTCAAGAAAAAAGACCTCCACACACACCAATAATTTACCTGTTTATATAAGGGAGGGAAAGTCATTTCATCACCCCCTGTTGGCAGTGTTCCAGATGTTATGTTTCTGTTCATACTCCAACGTCAAGAGAACGCTTCAATATTTAACAGATGTCTGGGAATGTTTTTCTAACATGGTGATAAGGAATGACACCGGAACCAGTTAGTGATGGTTTTGACTTTTTCTCTTAACCAGCACAACCTAAGCTGTGTGTGTGAAGCCCAAATAATTGAGCTCAAATTCTGAATAGTCTCCTGTAGGCCTACAGACTGCAAAACAGGGCAACTTTGGAGTCATGTAGTGATGACAGGGTGGAATGAGTGGACTTTTCTTCCATGATATCTGCTGTATTACAGAATGAAGACCAGGATTTTCTATTGACAAAATCATTATTGACAGCCCATATCTGTGTCTGTATGTGAAAATTCTTTTCTTAATGAAATCAGGAATGGATCCATCTCTCCTCTGTCATGTAGCCTACATACTAATTTTATTACCAGACATACAGTATACACACACACACACACACACACACACACACACACACACACACACACCATGAACCACTGCCTGTCATTTCAAATAATTTATTAAATGACGTTTCAACTGTTCCTCAGACAGCCCATTCTACAGAGCTGACATCTTCAATTCATCACTGTGTTTCCAAACACATGTACCCAATATGCTGACATTCATAGTAAATGTCAGATTAGCATAATCTTGTATAGGCCTGTCTGTGTGATTATCTAAAAGTATCTGTATGTTTGTGTGTGTTTCTTCACCAGTATCTGTACATGAAGTTGTTAAATCTGCATAACTGAGTGTGTGTGTGTTTGGAACTGAGACTACATGTGTTTGAAAGAATATGATGGATTGAAGAGCACCGCCTACCACCATTCAATACTAAACCATTGTACAGCCCAATAACGTTTGAATGAAACTGAAAGTGTAGTACTGTAGAAAGGAGATATCAGCCTTACACACACACATACTCAATTAGCAATGCAGCATCACACACACAGTCTAGGCTGAAAGGTTGAAATGTAAAACAAGACTAATTGAAATACTTGTTAGTTGGTAAGTTGTTAAGATTTTATATGAGTTCCCTTGTTAGAGTGTACCTACACAACATGAAAACACAGTGAAGCCTCCCTCAGTGAAACACCATCACTTACACTGTGAAGCCTCCATCAGTGAAACACTTACAATCACTTACACTGTGAAGCCTCCATCAGTGAAACACCATCACTTACACAGTGAAGCCTCCCTCAGTGAAACACCATCACTTACACTGTGAAGCCTCCCTCAGTGAAACACTTACAATCACTTACACTGTGAAGCCTCCCTCAGTGAAACACTTACAATCACTTACACTGTAAAGCCTCCATCAGTGAAACACCATCACTTACACTGTGAAGCCTCCCTCAGTGAAACACTTACAATCACTTACACTGTGAAGCCTCCATCAGTGAAACACTTACAATCACTTACACTGTAAAGCCTCCATCAGTGAAACACTTACAATCACTTACACAGTGAAGCCTCCCTCAGTGAAACACTTACAATTACTTACACTTTGAAGCCTCCATCAGTGAAACACTACAGAGTGAAATCTTGTGCTCTACTGGTTACTGGTAGGTCTACAAGTGTAATAGCAAACACTCACTCTGAATCATCATCTCCACTAATCTGTCTCAATTAGCAAGCCACTAATGGTGGCCTACAGGGTGATTGATGGTTCTGCTCCCATCTACCTGGACACTCTCTTAAAGCCCTATGTCACCCGCTGACCACTTCACTCCTCCAAGGAACGTTATCTAGCACAGCTAACACCTCCGTCAGGTCAATCCAGACTCTTCTCATGTGTTGTTCCACGCTGGTGGAATGAGCTTCCAAGCACTACCAGATCAAGACACCCTGTTACACCCCTTCCAAGTTGGCCCTACAGGGGCAAACAACCCACCACTGACCCAAGAAACCAGCATAAAAACACCTTTAAAAGAAATGCACAACCAGTGGGATTTATTAACATTAAGACAAGACACTAAATGAACAATACAAAACTTAAAGTCCATGACATAATGATGCAACAAAATCCCAGGCTGAAGGGCAGCAAGACAGTCAGCAGTCCACACACCACAAGCCTCCCCAGCAGCAAGAACTTGGAGCCTTTAACAGGAGCCTGATCACTTGGACAGCTGGTCCTAATGAAGCCAATCACAGGCAGGGCACCTGAGCAGAGGTAGAGTATGGCAAAGGAAAAAGGACAAACAGCACAGGGAACACAAAATACAGAATACATACAGCCGTAATACACTCTCTTCACCTTCAAGAAACTCTTGAAGACCCAGCTCTTCCAAGAATATCTCCTGGCTTGAATTTCTCAATACCAGGAATGCACTTTACTATTGCACTTTGCAATACTGCAAATTTCATGTTAGCAATATGGACTCTTTGTTTTTTTTTTTGTTTTTTTTTCATTGTGTTGTAGCTTAAATGTCATCTTCTTTTGTAAGTGGCTTTGGATAAAAGCGTCTGCTAAATGCATAAATGTAATGTTATGTAAGTGAATACAGATGGGAATAAAAACTTGAAGGTTATTAAAATACCAATAATAATCATTAATTCAGGACTATGTTTGATCTTAGGCTTAAATTACAACAAATAATGCTGGGTAGTTGTGCTCTACAAACATGCCCAGTCAGACTATAAAATAGGACTGAAATAGAACAAGACTATTATGACTATAGGTTCGATAGGAATGAGTAGAAAGTCAGGAAAGACAATAAAGTTTTGTATCACAACAGGAAAGAATATATAGAATAATATCAGAGGTCAGGGATGAAATGAATGAAAAATAAAAGAATGGATGAAAGTGTCAGAAAAGGACAGAAGACAGTTGACAGAGTTGGTAAATAAGCAGACCAACCACAATACACAGAGGCAGAGCACAAAGCAATACAGTAATTATGACCCAGTAGCAGAGACCCAAGCCTTGCACAGCAGGCATCAGATACAAAGATAGAATAGAGAAACTGCTGGGACTGAGCAACAGGGATATGGGTTGATTTATGCTGGGTTTTCCCTTTAAATGTCTCTCATGAAAATGTCACTGTATGAGGTATTTTAACATTAATATGAGTTCCCCTAGCCTGCCTATGGTCCTGCAGTTGCTAGAAATGGCGATAGGTGTAAAGGAAGCCTTGGATATTCCGCTTTGAGAAAATGAAAACTCAGATGGGCCAATCTTTCCTGTATGTAGTCATATGGGCAAAGGTTACCCCCCCTTTCCCATGCTTTGTCTGCACAGAGAATTTTCCCTGCGCCTGTTGCTCTTGGGTGTTCCTGCACAGAGAATTTTCCCTGCATAGCTCTGCCCTTTGCTCTTTCAATTTTTTGAAAAAGTGTCCACCCACCCCTTAATACAGCCCTTCCTTGTTACCTCCCTATGCATGTTGTATTGTAATTCCCCCCTCCAAAACCAAAAACCCATGCATTTCAGCGCAACTGACTGAGTATCTAAAGATGAGTCCCGATATGACAAACCTTACTGCATCTAGGGTATGCACGAAGTCTGAGGCGTAACACAGAAAAAACAGATTAGAAGGGAAGATGTTCAGGTTGGTGCTTATTTTTGTGATAGCTGGATCAGTATTCAAATCATACGACTTTCTTCAGGAAAACCCAAACATGATGTTTAGAGGTAGCTTAACTACACAGACTTTCCGGTTTTGTCAATAAACACATTAAACAAAAGAACCTGGCCAATGACTTTATTCACAAGCAAGCTTTGTTTGGGCATTGGAATGTAAGCTGTCTAAGTTAGAAAACTGCAGGCTATTTTGGCACCTGTTATGAAATCAGGACAGAGCCTGTCAGCTGAAGCAGTGCAGGGGCAGTGACTTCACAATCACTATTTTGGGATGAGACATAGGCTATCTAAACATGGGCCTACAGAACATAAGCTGTTTGAACCCTTTTGGATAACAGCAGTAGGCATTATCTGCTATGATAATTACAGTAGCCTAAGACAAAAGTCAAGTTGTCACCTATCCTATTTTTCAGTGGTCCTTAATATATTTTTTGGCTGGTAAATGTTCAGACCTTATCTGCCAGGTAGGTCAAAAAGTTAGTTTTATGCCCTGACTGTGTCTTTGAGGCACTGCAATACATCAACTGTAATATTATAAATACATACATGAGATCATGGTACTGGTCAAGGCCACTCCCCCAACATCCACTTTACCCCGCCCCTCTCCTCCTCATCATCACTTAAAGATACAGACACAGAAATGGATGGTCCTAGGGAAAGCTCATTGTGGAACTGGCTCCAAGTGGCTGTAATTCTGCACCAAGGCTGAATTACAGGAAAAAGAGACTTCAGATACAGTATTAAGGGACCACTAAGGACTGTATAAAAACATACAAAATCAGCATGTCATGGGATCTTTAAGATACAAAGGGAGGAGTATTGTAACATGTTGTAACATGTCAAAGACCTTCTAGACCAGTGGACACTAACCACTCTGAACTTCAGGCTTGACCATCTTTCTTTTTAACTACAGCATAGATTGTTTCTGGGTTTGACTGTATCCGGTGAGCATGCTCTGTGTCATGATCCTGCTCCCTGCGACTCCGGCCACCCACTGGACTATCAATGTACTGCAACCTCTGTGTTTTGTTTACTTCACCATGTGCTTCTGTTTTGCTGTGTGTCCTGCCCCTTTCTCCTCCCCTGCTCTGCACCTGTATCCCATGATCCTATTCCCTGTAATGAGTTTCACCTGTTTCTTGTTTGTTATAGTGCTCCCCT
Organism: Tenualosa thibaudeaui; assembly: GCA_027481765.1. Classification (NCBI taxonomy): domain Eukaryota; kingdom Metazoa; phylum Chordata; class Actinopteri; order Clupeiformes; family Clupeidae; genus Tenualosa; species Tenualosa thibaudeaui. The sequence goes on along the minus strand of JAIFZK010000150.1, from coordinate 1,271,441 downwards.
TCCCAGTTCCTCCTCTGCTCCTTGTCTGATTGTCTGACCGTTTTCCGTGTGTCCTGAACTACGTACTTGTCTGCCAATATAAAATAATACAAACACAGGATGTAAACAAGTGAAAAATGCTAAGCAAAAAGTTACATTGTGCATGCATGGCTAATATATCCAGGAGCATGCCACATGCCATTTCAGTATTTTGAATCATCTACATTGAGAGGCAAAGGCCCGATATCCAGAAATGTAACCTGATCTGTGTAGAACTTACAAGCTGCCTGTACAAGATACCAGGAGACCAGTGGGACAACAACCCCAAGCTGGACCTAATCAAATACCCCCAGTAAGTACATCAGGAGCTGGTGACGTGGGCTATGCTGTGAAGTATGAAATTGAAAAAAGTTAACACCAAACACTGTTACCAAGTTGTCTTTATGGATAGGCTAGCTAGCTCTAGATTTAGTTGGCTTATGTGAGCAAAAAATAACTAAAGATAAGTCGGTAGCCATGCTTGAAGTTAAGTTTTCCACACTTTCATACTTTGTGAGCTCCTGATGTACTTAAGCGGATGTTTGATAAGGTAGTGATAGATGTTTGGATGTTCCAGAGATGGCCATTGCTTGGGTTGGTTTTCCCACTGGTCCACTAGTATCTTGTACGGACAGCTTGTAAATTCCATACCGACCAAGTTAAGTTTTTGGATGTATCTAGTCTCTGCCTCTCCAAATACTGAAATGTCATGTCAATGTCATGCTTCTTCCCAATGCAGGGTCAGGGTGTGGTCTGTGACATCAGAGGCTGACTTCAAAGACAAGCAAGCAAAAAGAGACAGATAATGGTCTAGACTACGGTGACCAGACGTCCTTGATTTCCGGGTACAGTCCCCGTTTTTGAAGACCTGTCCCGAAAATATCCCAATTTTGACTGTGACCCGGACGGTTCTGACCCACTGATATTGTTACGGGGAAACACCAAAACAACTTTTTTATGCAATTTCTATGTCCCTGAAAGAAACCTTAGGCCTCATTCACCAACCTCCTTCCAAACCTCCAATTTCCTTCGAATTTGTTTTTAAACCCTTCTTACGCAGTTTTTAGAGTGTAACATTCACCAATATTTCCTATCATTTGTTGTTAGGTAAGACCTAACAACCTTGTTTGAGTTATTGACACAAAATCACTGGTTAATGCATTTTCGTCTCTCATCAGTCTTTCATCAGTTTCTGCAGTTATAAAATATATAGTTTTAATTACAATTGTTTTCATAATTAACATTGTGAAAAAAATAGTAGAAAAAAAGTAGTATTGTGTTTTAAAGTAAAAATGAGCACAAGAAATTACACTTTCACATCTACTCACAAGTACTGTAAAACTAGCTTTTCACTTCCAAAAAGTTGTCATATATGGTGATGAAATCATCTTGCACATATAATATACCGTACAAAGACAAGCATGGTGCCTCAGAAAAACAGAAAATGAAGCCTCATTTGCAATGATTCATGTATTATTTGGCCTAGCTACATGGCCATTTTAATTTACATGATCCAATGTTTTGGTGTCCCAGATTTACAGATGAAGCAGACACACCAGATGTTTCTGTAGGTTTTCTGAAATGTCATGTATAAATATGTAAATGCACCATTAAACTCTTTAAGATATGCAATAATTAGTGAAAAAATCCTTGCCTATATTTTCATTTGTACCACTGGTTCACTTGTATATAAATACTCTGCCGTCCGCACCTTCACAAATGACAGGTCCGTCTGTCGACAATGACAGTAGTACAAGACCTTGCATGTCAACCCGTCAGCCCACCCTTTCATTCTTATTGGGCCCATTGACGAATGTGGCTCCGGTGATTGGATGACAGACGAGCATTTTGAACTGACCCGCCCAAAGGGAGGACATTCCTTTTGCCATTCACTCCATGTTAAAAGAGGAGCCCGCGAATCGCCCGGGTTCGTAGTCTTTATAATGGATGTCAATGAGGGAGTAAGGGAGGACGATCGCTGTAAATTCCCTCAGCAGAGGGACATCCTCAATGGCAGGAAGTGGAGTCCTTGCGACCAGCGACAGAGCAATTTCCATACCAAACTGTCATACAATTAGTCAGGATGCTCTCGATTGCACAGCTGTAGAAATGCTCAGGATGCCAGTGGACAGGTGTTTTTTCTTTAGTGTCCTGAGGAAGAAGAGGCGCTGGTGGGCCTTCTTGACCAGGCTTGAGGTGTTGGTCGACCAGGACAGGTTCTCGGAGATGTGGGTCCCCATTAATTTGAAGCTGGAAACACGTTCCACAGCCATACCATTGATGAGGATGGGGTCGTGGGTGTTTCCCTTCTCTTTCCTGAAGTCCACGATGAGTTCCTTGGTCTTGCTGGTGTCAGGTGTGTCAGGTGTGAATGGTTTTCTATGCATCTCTGTGAGTTATGGTCCTTGACATGTTGGAAGGTTGACAAACTGATTCTGACACTTCAGTTGATCTAGTGATAGAAGTCTAGCGCTCGCCTGACAATGTCAACACACTCACAGTCTCAGGCAGTCTGTAGAAGGCTACCTTCTGGAAAAGTCTAGAAAGACCCACCAAAAGCCATATCACAAAAAGCCATAACACACTCTGGGAAATAGCCTTGGCTAGACCTGATGTGATGATCAAAAATAGCTATTCTGTTAGATATATAACTTTTATAGAATTGTTTGAGAGCATAATTCAGACATTCATAATTCAGACATGCAGCTGTAGCAGGATGCAATATGTTTCTCTGGATTTCCCCACGCATGTCTAATTTCCCCATGCATGTCAAATTTCTCTGCCATTTCCCTCAAAGGCTTCTGTTACATATTGTATCTTTTCTTGTTCATCTTCAGGGTACAGTAACACGGGAGGGTGGTTTTCCACACTGGGACCCTTAGCTGTTGGGTGGTTTTCCCACACTGGGTTCTTATCTCTTACTCTGCCTCTTTGGTGGTTGTCCTGAGGCAGAGGGATGTGCTAACTTTTCATGGGTTGTTCTTGTTTGTTATTTTTGTGTTTGTATTAGATTTTTGTATATCCAATGCATTGTGCACAGTATGCATGAGTTTTGTTGGGTTATTGGTAGCTTGGTAATAAAGCCAAACCCTCGTTCTACACTTTTGTTTTGTACAGAGAGTCTGGACATCCGGTAGTGAGATTTGATTGCTTGCTTGAGGTGTTTAAGTTTAAACAGATTGGATCAGACCCTGACTACGTCTATGCCATGACTGATAGCTGATGACTGATAGCATGATTCTAGCTCTGCATTCCCTCTGTTCACTGATTGGACAGATTAAAATGCCTTATGAGACAACAAGCTCAATGGGGTCAAATCCAAACTAACAGATGATTTGTTCTCTTTTCTGTTTATATGATCAGCAATAAAACTTCAAAAACCAGGTCGGGTGTGGCGTCCATCACTAACACAACGCAGAGTGAACGTGGGGGAGGGGAGACGACCTCCGTTACACAGCTTCTGGTAGACATACATTTCTGGTGTAGCCTAGCCTGTAGCCTGAGAGTTAACCAGTGATCAGATGCAAATCTTTCCTGACATTGCTTAAATAGCCTACAGTGAGCTATACAAGAATACTCAGACTGTCTGCCGCAGACAGACAAGATGTAGCCTACAACCTGAACGTGACGGAAACTAGGCTATCACAGTGCATCACATTTCACAAACACAGAAAAAAAGTCCAGACCACGTCTGTCTTTCACTGAACATAGAGAGAATGCATTCACTATGTGGTTATATAATAACAATTGTATAGTGTTTCCTGATATTCAAACTGTTAAGACCACAAAGTCTTACTGTCTGAAAGGATATAGATTTAGCTGCTTTGGGGACTTTGGGGACCAATCATTGAACAGGTGGAGGGTTGAAAGCGATGATGATGAAATCAACTAGTACGTTCCAGCGAATAACATACTGTCGTCATGACCAAACAGTGGGGATTGGTTGAAGCAGAAAGTATCTGCCCACCAGGAAACAAGCGTATCTGAATGGATCGGTTCCAGTCCCTCAGCACATAGTGACACAATGTGAAAGCGTTGGTGCATTGGTCTAGGTGGGTGCACCGGTCTGATCCCTGTTTATTTATTTTTGCATACAATTGAGGGTGTCATTTAGCATACAATTGAGGGTGTCATTGACTGACAATTAGGTGTGGGTGTTCTAACGGAGAACCAGACGTAGAACCCCCCGCTGTGATAAACCCCTATGTAGCCTAAGTAAATCCTGGCACATGAATGAGCAGCTGAAGTGAACTGAGCTGATTGACTTGACATGTCCATGAGAATTTTGTTCATTACTGATCTCTGTTTTGGGGCATAAACTGCTTACATCATTGCAAAAGCTCATCCATAACATTGGATATGCCCATACAAATTCACTCTGATGTGACATGTGACATCAGGTAACAGGTTTAAAACCAAAACAGCAATGCTGCTTTTATACAGCTGGACTTTTATTTTGATAAGACAGCATCATTCCACTTGTATGTAGGGTTGGGTATGAATGTTGACTCATGTGTTATGAAACAGCCATGAATGCTTTTTGAGGAATTTACAAGAGCTGCTATGAATGTGTTATGTACTCACCTGTCAAGTAAAATGTTACCAAACATAATTTATATAGATATAATTTACAGAAATGCTTTTATTAACACATTTATGCCCCTGCACATCCAGTTTGTTGTTGTACTCACCCCAGACAGTAAGTTGATATTCACCAACAATCTGTTTTTTCAGGTCATCAGTCTTCTCTGCTCTGTAGAGTCCAGAGTCATTTTTCCTTAGTTTCTTCAGCAGCAGAGAGAAGGTGTTCTTATCAAACTCAACTCTGTCTTTGAAGCTACGCATAATATCTGCATCATCATATTTATGTGTATATACTACAATGGTTCCCTCATTTACAGTCCATGTTATGGACCTTAAATCTGTTTTGTCTTCATGTCCTGTTACATTCAGGGTGACTGATCGCCCCTCCAGGATAAACACCTCAGACACTGCAGACCCTGTAGAGACACAGACAAATGACATCAGGGTTTGTTTGACTGGAAAATAATGTGGAGAATGAAATGTAAATGTTACATCTGGAATGACCCAAAGAATGAGTAATTATATAATGAAGTAATTATAATTAATTACAAGCAAATGGAATTTCTCTGCCTGTGGAGCACAATAGAAAATGGAAAAAAGTCAGAAAAGAAATGTGGCAAACGCAAACTAGTGCAACGCAGTGCTTGTAGGTCATTGGTCAAAAACGCAAAATAGCGCAGTGCTTGTAGGTCATTGGTCAAAAACGCAAAATAGCGCAGTGCTTGTAGGTCATTGGTCAAAAACGCAAAATAGCGCAGTGCTTGTAGGTCATTGGTCAGAAACGCAAACTAGTGCAGTGCTTGTTGGTCATTGGTCAGAAACGCAAAATAGCACAGTGCTTGTAGGTCATTGGTCAGAAAAAGCTGTGTGTCATAAAGGCACAAAATGGCCGTAAGTCTATAAATCATATCTGTCTATAAATCATATCTGTCAATAAATCATATCAGTCTATAAATCATGTCTGTCTATAAATCATGTGTAACGTACAGACTAAGACCCAAATGCAGATCGATACAAAAGTTTATTTACAAAGTTCAAAAAATGCAAAAAGGGAAAAAGCTCAGAAGATCGATAACCAACAGGTGCAAATAATCCAACAAAAAATCCAAAAACTGAGTTAGGGAAAAAACACACAAAAGATCAATTCTCCAAACTAGAAATTCAAATCCAAAAGTATCCAACAGGGGAAAGGCAAAAACAGCAGTACGCGAACAGGCACAGGTAATCAGGACTTAGCTGACAGATAAATACACAGGACTCACGGAACATGGTCAGACAATCAGACAACGAGTAAGGAAAGAGCTGGGGAATATATAGGGAACAGGGCAATGACACAAACAAGGAACAGGTGAAAATCATTACAACAATCAAGGACGTGAAGACCGGGTGCAGAGCGGGAAGAGGGAAAGGGGCAGGGCAGACAGCAAAACATGAGCACATGGAAAAGGTAAACAAACACGGAACTTGCAACACTTAATTAGACCAGTAGGAGGCCGGGTGGTAGAGAGCAGGATCATGACAGTACCCCCCCTCTAACGGACGCCTCTTGGCGTCCCTTGGGTAGAGGAGGGATGTTGGCGGCGGAAGTCTTTGATAAGGTTGGGGTCTAGGATGTGCCGGGCCGGAACCCAGCACCTCTCCTCAGGACCGTAGCCCTCCCAGTCAACGAGGTACTGGATTCCCCGGCCCCGACGACGAACGTCCAAAAGTCTTTTAACAGTGTAAGCCTCGGATCCATCTATGAGGCGGGGAGGTGGGGAGCAGGGGTGGATGCATGGGGCTACAGATAAAGGGCTTGATGCGGAGACATGGAAAGTGGGGTGGATGCGGCGTAAGGGAAAAGGGAGTTTAAGACGGACGGCAGTGGGACTGATGATCTTGGTGATGGGGAAAGGACCGATGAATCGTGGGGAAAGTTTGCGGGATTCGACCCTCAGAGGCAGGTCCCGTGTGGACAACCACACCCGTTGGCCTTGACGGTAGGAGGGAGCTTGGGAGCGACGTTTGTCGGCTTGGGTTTTCATCCGGACAGCCGAACGGAGAAGGGTGGTGCGGTACGCTTCCAGGTCCGCCCGACAGCGCCGGATGAATGCCTCCGCGGAAGGTACCCCAACCTCCTCCTCCTGGTCCGGGAACAACGGGGGTTGGTAGCCCAAGGAGCATTCGAAGGGGGATTTGCCCGTGGCGGATGAAACATGGGAATTTATGGCGTATTCGACCCAAGGCAGCTGTCGGCTCCAGGCGGAAGGGTTCTGAGAAACCATGCAGCGCAGCACGGTCTCTAATGACTGGTTCGACCACTCGGATTGTCCATTAGTCTGTGGGTGAAAACCAGAAGAGAGACAAACAGAAGCACCAAGTAATTTACAAAAGGCTTTCCAAAAGGCTGAGGTGAACTGGGGCCCCTGTCGGACACCACTTCTACAGGGAGACCATGGATACGGAAGACGTGTAGCGCCATGAGTTGGGCAGTCTCCTTGGCTGAGGGGAGACCGGGCAGAGGAACAAAATGAACAGCCTTGGAGAAACGATCAACTACTGTGAGGATGGAGCTGTTACCGACAGAAGAGGGCAAACCAGTCACGAAGTCTAGTGCGATGTGGGACCAGGGTCTTCGGGAATGGCTAGGTTGAAGCAATCCGGCAGGGGGTCGGTTGGAGGACTTGTTCTGTGCACACGAGGGCAGGACTGGACAAACTGGACGACATCACTCTTGATGGATGGCCACCAGAAGCGCCTCTCGATGAAGGCCTGGGTTCGACTGGTACCGGGATGGCAGGAGAGTAGAGAAGAGTGCCCCCACTGCAGAACCTGTGGACGAACAGAGCTGGGAACATACAGACGGTTAACAGGACATTGACTGGGACCCGCCTCGTCTGCTTGAGCCGCCACAACGAGTGACTCAATGTCGAGGCGGGCAGCTCCAACAACACGACTGGAGGGGATGATGGGTTCTGGATCTGGGCTCTCTCTGCCGGAAGTGAACTGTCGGGATAATGCATCGGGTTTAGTGTTCTTGTGACCAGGACGGTAAGAGAGTGTGAAGTCAAAACGAGAGAAAAATAATGACCAGCGTGCCTGTCGGGGGTTTAATCTCTTTGCTTGACTAATATATTGTAAGTTCTTATGGTCTGTCCATACGAGAAATGGGACTGGGGCGCCCTCCAGCCAGTGTCTCCATTCCTCCAAGGCCAATTTAACGGCCAAGAGCTCCCGGTTCCCCACATCGTAGTTTTGCTCTGCCGGGGAGAGGCGGCGGGAGAAGAAGGCACACGGGTGGATACGGTTGTCCTGGGAGGAACGTTGTGATAGGACTGCCCCAACGCCCACCTCGGAGGCATCGACCTCGACGATAAACTGACGTTCCGGATCAGGTTGGGTCAGGACAGGGGCTGAAGTAAAACGTCTCTTTAATTCTCCAAAGGCTCTCTCTGCCTCTGACGACCAGAAAAACCTGACCTTTGGAGAAGTCAAGGCAGTGAGGGGGGCGGCGATGGTGCTGAAGTTTCGGATGAAACGCCGGTAAAAATTGGCGAAACCCAAGAAACTCTGCAGACCTCGGCGAGTAGTGGGTGTAGGCCACTCCAAAACCGCTCTCACCTTCTGCTGGTCCATCTGGATGGACCCCGGAGAAATAACGTGGCCGAGGAAGGAGACTGACTGCTGGTGGAATTCACATTTCTCGGCTTTGACATAGAGTTGGTTATCTAGGAGGCGTTTCAGGACTGTTCGAACGTGGACAATGTGTTCTGACAAGGACCTTGAAAAAATCAGGATATCGTCCAGAAAAACAAAAACAAAATGATTCAATAAATCTCTAAGAATGTCATTGACCAACGTCTGAAAAACGGCGGGGGCATTAGTAAGACCAAAAGGCATGACGAGATATTCATAATGTCCAGAAGTGGTATTGAACGCCGTCTTCCACTCATCCCCCTCACGTATGCGGACCAGGTGGTATGCGTTCCGCAGGTCTAATTTTGTGAAAACCTTGGCCCCTTGCAGGAGCTCGAAGGCAGATGACATGAGGGGAAGAGGGTAACGGTTCTTTATGGTGACATTATTCAAACCACGATAATCTATGCATGGTCGGAGCGAGCCATCCTTCTTAGAGACGAAGAAGAAACCTGCTCCGGCAGGGGACGAGGACGGGCGGATTATACCAGCAGCAAGGGACTCCCTTATGTACTTGTCCATGGCCTCTGTCTCGGTGCGGGACAGAGAGTAAATACGCCCCTTAGGCGGGGAGGCGCCAGGAAGGAGGTCGATGGCACAATCATAGGGTCGGTGAGGGGGCAAGGAAGAGGCGCGGGACTTGCTAAAAACTAGCTTGAGGTCCATGTAATCTGGAGGTACAGCAGACAGATCAGGAAACTCCTCGGGTTGGACAGGGACAGACCTCACAGAAACACTAGGAACAGGGAGACAGTTAGCCTGACAGGTAGGAGACCAAGCAATAATTTTACTCTCCTGCCAGTCTATATGGGGATTGTGTTTGATTAGCCAGGGGTGTCCTAGGAGGACAGGAGAGTCAGGAGAGTCAATGACAAAAAACCTAATCGATTCACAGTGGGTGTGGAGCAGACAGAGACTCACCGGTATGGTGACCTGACGGACAGTGGCCAGCTTGACTCCCGTTAAGGCGTTGGCCACCAGGGGCACCTTGAGATTCTCTACGGGCAGCCCCCACTGGCTCACCAGACCGGCGTCGACGAAATTCTCCTCCGCACCCGAATCGACGAGGACCTCCGTCTCTTGTCGTTGTTCTCCCCAGGTCAGGACGGCAGGCAGGAGGGTTCGTTGGGCTGGTGAGGGGTTAGTGACAGTGGCGCTCACCCGTACCCCTCTCACGGGTGAGCGTGGGCTTTTACCGGGCAGGCGGCGAGATAGTGTCCGGGCTTGCCACAGTATAGACAAAGGTGGGCTTGTAGCCTTCGCCGTCTCTCCTCCACACTCAGACGAGTCCGGTCCACCTGCATGGGCTCTGGGGTTGCCATGACGGGAGATGAAGAAGAAGGGGTGACGAGACGGGGAATTCCTCTACCCACAGCTCCGGAAGCCCTAAATCGTCGACGTTGCTGGAGCCTGGTGTCGACTCGGATGGCCAGATTGACCAATCCCTCGCAGGTCTCAGGCAGATCATGGGACATTAACTCATCTTTCAATTCTTCCGAGAGACCGTTTAGAAAAGTGTCGAACAATGCCTCCTTACCCCAGCCAGATGAGATAGCTAGGGTCTGGAAGTCTATGGCGAAGTCCGAAACAGAACGGGAACCCTGGCGTAGGTGGAGCAGCTCCCGAGCAGCCTCGTGCCCGTGTTTGGAACGGTCGAAAACCCGCTTCATCTCGGAGGCGAATTCTCGAAAATCATCGCAGGATGGGGACTCCGCCTCCCAAACCGCCGTTCCCCACTCTCGAGCTCGTCCTGACAACTGGGTGATGACATAAGCCACCTTGGCTCGCTCAGTGGGAAATGACCCGGGTTGCAAGCTAAAAATCAAGGAGCACTGGGACAAAAATGAACGACAGGTACCAGGCTCACCGGCGTACCTCTCGGGAGGAGGCAGTCTAGGTTCGTGGAACAACGATGCCGCTTGGGCGGTTGGCGCTGGAGCCTCAGGCTGCACGGAGAAACCCAGGGTCGGCTGGAGGGGTTGAACCCTGGAACTGAGGTTCCGTATCTCGGCCCTAAGGTCTTCGATCTGCGCCTGATGCCGGCCCAACAGAGACCCATGTTGTTGAATCGCCGAAGAGAGTTGTCCTGGATCCGCTGGGTCCATCTTCTTGGTCTGATTGTACTGTAACGTACAGACTAAGACCCAAATGCAGATCGATACAAAAGTTTATTTACAAAGTTCAAAAATGCAAAAAGGGAAAAAAGCTCAGAAGATCGATAACCAACAGGTGCAAATAATCCAACAAAAAATCCAAAACTGAGTTAGGAAAACACACAAAAGATCAATTCTCCAAACTAGAAATTCAAATCCAAAAGTATCCAACAGGGGAAAGGCAAAAACAGCAGTACGCGAACAGGCACAGGTAATCAGGACTTAGCTGACAGATAAATACACAGGACTCACGGAACATGGTCAGACAATCAGACAACGAGTAAGGAAAGAGCTGGGGAATATATAGGGAACAGGGCAATGACACAAACAAGGAACAGGTGAAAATCATTACAACAATCAAGGACGTGAAGACCGGGTGCAGAGCGGGAAGAGGGAAAGGGGCAGGGCAGACAGCAAACCACGCGCACATGGAAAAGGTAAACAAACACGGAACTTGCAACACTTAATTAGACCAGTAGGAGGCCGGGTGGTAGAGAGCAGGATCATGACATCATGTCTGTCTATAAGTCATCTCTGTTAATGACTCATGCCTGTCAATAAATCATGTCTTTTTATGAATCATGTCTGTCTATAAATCATGCCTGTCTATAAGTTATGTCAATCTAGAAATCATATCTGTCTATAAATCATGTCTGTCTATAAATCATGTCTGTCTATAAATCATATGGGTCTATAAATCAGGTGTATAAAACATGCCTGTCAATAAATAATGTCTGTTTATAAATCATGTCAGTCTATAAATCATATCTGTCAATAAATCATATCAGTCTATAAATCATGTCAGTCTATAAATCATGTCTGTCAATAAATCTCGTCAGTCTATAAATCATGTCAGTCTATAAATCATGTCTGTCTATAAATCATGTCTGTCTGTAAATCAAATCTGTCTATAAATTCAAGGGTTGCATGTCTGTGTGCTTCTTGCATATCACTCAAGTTATCACGTCTTACTAATGAAAAACTGAGTGCAAAGTTGTTGTTTACTAGTCGCTGCTGTGTCTTAATTGAATGAAACTATGGCATATGGAACCATTTTAGAAAAGCAATAAACCTGCAAGGCCACAAGCGTCACATTGTTCCTAATGACTTAGTCATGCAAAACAGCCATAAGGCACAGCCTTGTGGGGTTTACTGCTAACGTAACAGTTCAAACACGCGTCATATTTACTTGCACTTGGTTTGGTTGAGTGTGTCTGACCTGTATGCACAGCAGTGGTCATCATGAACCCAGTGATCAGCAGAGGAAACATCTTCAGTCCAGGGGTCTCTGCCTGGAAAACTCTGTCTTCTTACGCCGCCAATTCCAGTCTTCTCAAGCCGTCAGTCTCTGTCTTTCCAAGCTGTCAATCCCTGTCTTCTCAAGCCAAAAGCTCAGCAAATCAACTGAAATAATATTTTCAGGAGTGTGTGTGTGTGTGTGTGTGTGTGTGTGGTGTGTATTTCACCTTTCGTACTACTTGTGGTAATCAGCTCTGTTAAAAGTATGTCAATAAGAGGAAGTGACTGTCAGTCATTGCACTGAAGGCCGCCCATAGGGGCCTCACTTAGGATCAACATGAACTTGATCATGTTGAAGAAAAACCTGCAAATTACTGTAGACACCAAAGCCAAATAACTACAGAGTGCTCAGGACGGACTCCTTGATATCAGTAACTAGTTTGACCCCTGATTTGAACTTGTCCTCTTCACTACAGGCATGGTTAAAGCCATAGACTGTATTCACAAAACGCTTCAAACCAGCAGCAGAACTCAGCTGTAGAGAATTGTAAAATGAGCTACACTACAAAAGAACGTGATGTATTGTTTTGCTCTGAAGACACACACTGCAACATGTGGTGAGCTGTGGCCATTTTTCACTGAGCTTGTGGTTATCAGCTCTGCTATGTGCACCTCATTGGACTTCCTTGAGCAAAAGTTTGTGTTGAGAAAAGTTGAAGTGAAACTAACTGGAAATGTGCTGTTTCTTAGTTTGCAACTCTAACTCACTTTGCTTCATCTAATACTGGACATTCAGTACTGTACATTAACTAATGAACTGCACTGGTCAAAGACTAGACTGGACATTCAATGTTCAGCATTAATTAATGAACTGCACTAGTCAAAGACTAGACTGGACATTCAGTACTCAGCATTAATTAATGAACTGCACTAGTCAAAGACTAGACTGACACACACACACACACAAACACACATATAATAATAATAATAAATAAAACTATCTCTGCACCGATCTACTTTTGGGTCCGAGTCTGTACATTACATATTAACGCTGAATACACACATGTGTACAGTGTTTCATGGTGGCGCATTTGGGTAAATTGTCCTTAGTTTTATCTTTTAAGAAATGAAAGAGGGTTGTGTCTCCTGCAGCAACTCATCTGAGAATAAAGAATAGATTCATGAGCAAGATGAGAAGAGAGACAGGCAGGGATGGTTAGGGTTAGGGTTGTGTAGGGGTGCAGAGTGGCAGATGTAGCGATTCATTTTGTTTTTTTTTATAGTGATTGTCTGATATTCTTTTTTGTTGTTGTTTTAAAGAAAAGGACCATAACGCATAATTAAAGGTTTTATGATTTTAGAACTTGCATCTTCATACAGTGAACTACACACATTCATTTCATGTGCTGGGGAAGGTAGCTTATTAGACTCCGAGCCTGCAGATGGCACTCTGGGAGGGAGGGAAAGGGGCTGGCATATAGCTGGCAGAGAAGAAGAGATTTTGAATGCCAGTGTGCAACATCTTTAAATCACTTGTCTGTTCTCTTTCTCTCATGTATTAAGGTATGTTCAAACTTATAGTGTCTGTTGCTTGTGCCAATGTGTTTGTGTTATCTGAGGTGTGTTGGTGAAATTCGTGGAGTGTCTGATTCACTTTAGAAACTTTCAATCAAATGTTTGTTGCTGCAATTGGCCATGTGACCATTGGCTTGGTGGTGTGTGAGTTGAATGTTAGAAAAGGGTGAATGTGCTTGTCCTTGCTCATGTGTGTGTTCAGGCAATGTCATTTGGTAGGCTGCTATGGACACAAGTCTTGGTCATTTGAAGTTTGGGTGAATGAAACAGTGTGCTGTATACAGGAGTTGTTTAAATGAATGTTATGTTCTCAAAATGTATTAATCCATTGATTCAGTGAATTATGTTAATTATTCATGAATTAAGTCATTTTAAAATAATAAAGGAATGCCAGTGTGCAACATCTTTGAATTACTTGTCCGTTCTCTTTCTCTCGTGTATTAAGGGAACATGATCTATGCCGTGCCCAAGTTCCCCTAGACTTTGAGGCCAGAGAAACACAATGCATTACAAAGTAACACACTTTCAGAACAAAGGAAAAAAAAATGAAAACACTGCCCCCTTGTGGCCAGCTGTAGTATATCATCTTTCCCTCTCTACCTCTGATCAGAACTAGACAGGACTGTTGACCCACTGTGTTTGTGAGTGACGTGTACAAGTGTGTTGAGTCTGCTTTCAGTCAGTATTGCTGTGGGCTGTAATTAAAACTATACCACTGGCAGCCAGACTTACATGGAGCAAAGAGGATCTTTTGTCCCGGTCATAACACACATTAAATGCTGTTTGTGTTTATGAATTTGAGGATTTGGTGTATTTCAGCTGTAGAGATAGAACCCCACAGTCGGATTAGGGGCCAGACCAGGTTCTGGAAACACACACTGGGAGGAGAAGGTGTTTTGTTTTTGTAGTGCATTTGTGGACTTTTTGTGCAGGTGTGTGAAAAATGTCCAAAATCTCATTTCTTTTTTAATGCCAAAAATGCATAACTACTGTTTAGTAGAGAGGCAGTTTTTAAGATATTACACATCTAACAGACTGACAACTGCTGGTGCAGATCATTCTTTTAAAAGTATCTAAGTCAAGATTGCATACAGTGTGTATGCCTGTGTGTGTCTCTCTCTGCTGTATGATTTTGGTTCCATTTCCCTGTCTCTTCCCTGTCTTGATGAATGCCCAGTTGGGGCCCACATGTTCTTAGAGTGTGTGCTCATTTTCTTCTGGTGTAGATGGGATGCTGTCGGGCATCGGTTTGCATATGGACATAAGGGACATGTCACAATCAATATTTTGGGAAGACAAAATAGTTCCTACCAATATTTAGCATTTTATTTTTATATAACAAAGATACAAATTTATTCACATTTTTTGCAAACTCAATAGTTTATTTTTAGTGGTCACATTTTATTGTTTCAACGTGTCAGAATTCTGCATTCCAGAGGGTTACCATGCTGCAATTTCATTGGCTGAAATAAAGGGTTTGTAGGCTCACATTCCCCTCACATGAAGGAGAAACCATAGGCCCTTTGTGAGTTGTGCTGACAATGTAAGTTATCTGTGGTAGCAGGTCCTCAGAAACAGGTGCAACTTAACATTACTATTATTTTGGTATCAAACTCATGTTGTCCTATTTTTTGCATTGTAGATAGTCTAGACCATGCCACCAAAAAAAGAAAAAAGGCGGAGCTATTTCAACACCCAAGTAGTAGGCCAGAACAGGCTGACATTATTTCTACCACGCAATGCAAACCTGTCATTATCAGTGTTACATCAACAGTCTTTCTGCTGTGGAAGATTGTTAGACTTGTGTGGTGCTAATGTAGCCTACAGCAGCGTTTCTCAAACTGTGGTGAGACTGAAGGCCACACCTCGCCCCCGAATTCACACCCATTTGTGTGATTATTCATCACAGATACCATATCATGTGAAACTGCACGACCCACGAAATGTGATTTCAGTACCCTGGGCAGCAATAGAGAGGATTGTGATGCAGCCCTGTGTCTACTGCACCCCCATTCTTGAAATATGAATAAAATCTGAAAATGAATAAAACATTCTCTCAATACTGCATATATTTTTGTGAATTGCAAAGCCAAACAGTATGCCACCGTCATCTTATATTGCCAGATACCAGAAAACCCACCCTATCCACATATGAAAAGGTATTTCTACTGGCATGATTCCTTTGGTGAGATATGTGCAAAATGCAGAAAATTATGGGATACAAAATATTTTTCTTGATACTAAGGCTTACGTAAGTAATATGCTAGCAGTAAAACATCAAACCCTGCCAGATCTGGACTAGACTGGCCTGAAGAAAACAAAAAAGATCTGCCTGATTATCATCTCCCTGCAGTGCTAATCTGGATTTGAAATTAGCACTGCAGGGTGTGGATGTGTGTGTATGTGTGTGTGTTTGTGTGTGTTTAGTCTGTCTCTGCTTTGGTCAGCAGTAACTGCAGTCCTCTAGTGATGAGAGCTACAGAAATCAGAAGAGCCTTCAGACTCACAGGAATCAGCAGGAACAAAGAAGCTTCAACAGGGGGCGCCACTGCACCTGAAACACACAGACAACAACAACATGACATTCAGGACACTGTTCACTCATCAAAACAAACGTTTTTTAACCCATTCATTAATTTTGTTCATGACATATGTAGCCCTGTGCTATATTTTCTATATGTTCTTAGTGTGTATTAAAATGTTTTTGCCTCTGCTATGCAAAATCTATTTACTTTAGTGGCTGGTGTTTTATTTTGAATTAAAAATTGTAAATCTTTTATTTTATTTTTATTTTGCATTTTTATCCATGAGACGCCATGTTTGTTTTTTAACTTCTGGTTCATTTGCGCTTATTACTGTAAAATCACGAAATTCAGATGTGGCATCACAAGTAGTTACTTGGACTTTGCCTTGCTGGCAAGCAAAACTGAGAGCAGATCTTTACATGATCCTTCAAGTGTCAGTATAGACCTCATCGGTACAGGCCTCATCAATACAGTCCTCATCAATATAGGCCTCATCAATACAGGCCTCATCAGTAATAGGCCTCATAAATACAGGCCTCATCAATATAGGCCTCATCACTACAGGCCTCATCAATACAGTCCTCATCAGTACAGGCCTCATCAATATAGGCCTCATCAGTAATAGGCCTCATCAATATAGGCCTCATCAGTACAGGCCTCATCAATACAGGCCTCATCAGTACAGGCCTCATCAATATAGGCCTCATCAATACAGGCCTCATCAGTATAGACCTTATCAGTACAGGCCTCATCAGTAATAGGCCTCATCAATACAGGCCTCATCAATACAGGCCTCATCAGTAATAGGCTTCATCAATACAGGCCTCATCAATATAGGCCTCATCAATACAGGCCTCATCAATATAGGCCTCATCAATACAGGCCTCATCAATATAGGCCTCATCAATACAGGCCTCATCAATATAGGCCTCATCAGTAATAGGCCTCATCAGTAATAGGCCTCTTCAATACAGGCCTCATAAATACAGGCCTCATCAATATAGGCCTCATCAGTACAGGCCTCATCAATATAGGCCTCATCAATACAGGCCTCATCAGTACAGGCCTCATCAATATAGGCCTCATCAATACAGGCCTCATCAATACAGGCCTCATCAATATAGGCCTCATCAATACAGGCCTCATCAATACAGGCCTCATCAATATAGGCCTCATCAGTAATAGGCCTCATCAATACAGGCCTCATCAGTACAGGCTTCATCAATACAGGCCTCATCAATACAGGCCTCATCAATATAGGCCTCATCAGTAATAGGCCTCATCAATACAGGCCTCATCAATATAGGCCTCATCAATACAGGCCTCATCAATATAGGCCTCATCAGTACAGGCCTCATCAGTAATAGGCCTCATCAATACAGGCCTCATCAATATAGGCCTCATCAATACAGGCCTCATCAATATAGGCCTCATCAATACAGGCCTCATCAATATAGGCCTCATCAGTAATAGGCCTCATCAATACAGGCCTCATCAGTACAGGCTTCATCAATACAGGCCTCATCAATACAGGCCTCATCAATATAGGCCTCATCAATACAGACCTCATCAGTATAGACCTTATCAGTACAGGCCTCATCAGTAATAGGCCTCATCAATACAGGCCTCATCAATACAGGCCTCATCAGTACAGGCCTCATCAATACAGGCCTCATCAATACAGGCCTCATCAATATAGGCCTCATCAATACAGGCCTCATCAATATAGGCCTCATCAGTACAGGCCTCATCAATACAGGCCTCATCAGTACAGGCCTCATCAGTAATAGGCCTCATCAATATAGGCCTCATCAATACAGGCCTCATCAATACAGGCCTCATCAATACAGGCCTCATCAATATAGGCCTCATCAGTAATAGGCCTCATCAATACAGGCCTCATCAGTACAGGCTTCATCAATACAGGCCTCATCAGTAATAGGCCTCATCAGTAATAGGCCTCATCAGTACAGGCCTCATCAATACAGGCCTCATTATCTTTCTCCATGTTCCTGTGCAACTGAACAAGGTTCCCCCTAGCAAACAACACAGCCTCCAACAGTAGGATCACAGTGGCCCATCAACATGGCTCATAATAAGACACATCAGCATAATATCTTAATATCATAATATGCTACTTAGTGTAGTTTTTTTCTCTGTCCTGTTGGAGTCAACGAAAGTATGAACAGTTTTGGTTATGGTCATTTCCATGGAAACATGGGGGTCACACTTTTGATTGTAACTGTATTGGGATGTAGTCCAGTGGTTTTGTATGTCCTTCATCACAGTGCACATAAATAATGTAGGTCACTGAGATGGAAAATAGCTTCAGCATGCGCACATTACACAACACAGACTGTGACGCAATCTGAACTTAACACTTCTCAGTGTATCTGAGTGAGGCAGCAATGCACAGAAACCAGGTATAGTTTGTGTTTGTGTGTGTGTGTGTGTGTGTGTGTGTGTGTGTGTGTGTGTGTGAGACTAAAACAAAAAGTTGTTCCTTTGGAATTAAATTCTCACCTGTTCCACACAGGAGCTTGATATCTACTGTGGAGCTTTTCCAGCTGATTTGGTTACTATGGTTGCAGGTGATGATGTCATCTTTTACAGAGAGTGTGAGGGCGGGGTTTATATAGGCCCCTCCCACAGGAGAACAGCTGGAGAAGTTACAGACAGTGGTCACAGAGAGGTTGTGACCTTTACAGGTCAGTGTCACATTACAGGTGTCATTGGTGGACCAATTTGACAGCTTAGTCAGGTTAGGGGCCACGACATGCTCTGGAAAACACACACACAAGCACATATTAATGCCTATACACAATTATACACACAAACATATTGCCCACAAACTCATACAAACACGCATAAACTCATACACAGACACACACACTCACACACACAGGCTAATGCTAAATTACGTACCATTATTATAAAGTGTTACCCAGAAAGGTATCACACTTAGCCATGCATGCAGACATACATACAGTCTGTGCACACAGACACCACATTTTGCAAATTTGTCCACACACACACAAACACATGCACACACACACATGCACACGCACACACACAGACAAGCACACCACACAAACACATGCACACACACACATGCACACGCACACACACAGACAAGCACACCACACATGCACATCTGCGGTGCACACCTGCAATGCATGCAGTATGTGCACACCTATTTTGCAAGCTTGACCACACACACACTCACACACACACACATGCGATGCACATCTCATAGGACTGACCCAGAACAAAGAGTGTGTACTGAGCCCATCTGAGTGTTCCTCCTGTGTATAAGCCCGTGTCGTCTCTCTGGACTGACTTGAGGAGCAGAGTCAGGGTTTGGGTGTTGAGCTCCACTCGGCCTGTGTACTCCGCACTGACATCCACATGCATGGGGTGCGTGGGGTGGAGGGTCACAATCCTGGTTCTGTTGAAGTACCATATGAAGGCCTGGGGCGAGTCTGCATCCTCCTGGACTTGAGTCTGGACTCTCAGCTCCACTGGGGTCCCCTCCAGCACATAGAGAGTCTGCTCAGACCCACGCCCTGCACAGACAGGATATGATGTCATCATTCGGAGCCACTGGACAACATGTGAATTCAATGGCAGTTGACTGCAGCCAGCAATGCATTCTGGGTTGCAATCCCCATTCATATTCAAATGCCATTGGTTAGTGCTAGCGCCCTCAAACCAGTATGCTTACAGCTGCTTACAGTCAGCTTGATAAAGTTTAACACACACACACACACACACACACACACTCATACAGATACACACAGTGGAGACAAACAGATGATGGTGAGACAGAGAGAGAGGGAGAGTGTGTGATGGTGAGACAGGGAGAGAGGGAGAGTGTGTGATGGTGAGACAGGGAGAGAGGGACAGTGTGATGGTGAGACAGGGAGAGAGGGAGAGTGTGTGATGGTGAGACAGGGAGAGAGGGAGAGTGTGTGATGGTGAGACAGGGAGAGAGGGAGAGTGTGTGATGGGGAGACAGGGAGAGAGGGAGAGAGGGAGAGTGTGTGATGGTGAGACAGGGAGAGTGTGTGATGGGGAGACAGGGAGAGTGTGTAAGCATCAATCCTGTGTAGTACGCAGACGTATACCTTAACGGACCACCTCTATCTCCCTCATCATCAAATCATTTCATTATTAAAATGAAAGCTAAAGTAACGTGTGCTTGTGCATTGTAGGCCCCACCATATTATATATCTTTGTTTTAAAGATGGCTGATGAGTACAGTTCAGTACAGTTCATTTTAAAATGGCATATGGAATGGAGCAGAGTAGAGCACCGTATAATATATGGAATGGAGCAGAGTACAGTACTGTGTAATATGTGAAATGGAGTAGAGCAGAGTATTGTATAATATATGGAATGGAGTAGAGCAGAGTACAGAGTAGAGTACTCTGTGTATAATATATTGTCCTATATATTTTTGTAGCCCTTTGTATATAGCCCTCGCCCATGTATTAATCTCATAGGTGAAGAAATGTAGCAGAATCAGTGCATTGATTAATAATGTGGAAATAGTGGTATGTATTGTGCTGTATGTGTGTGTGTGTGTGTGTGTGTTTGTGTGTGTGTGTGTGTATGTATGTATGTATGTATGTATGTACGACATTGCTGAGATGGACTCACCCAGGACAGAAAGTGTGTATTCATCCACTGTTTCTTCTGATTGGCTGTCAGTGCCCCTCTGCACCCTGTACACTCCTGAGTCTCTACTGTGTACATTCATCAGCCGCAGAGAGAAGCTGGTCACATCAAACTGCACTCTGCCTCTGTAAGCCTTGCTCACCTCCACATATGTGAACTTATGCACATACACAACCACGGTGCGGCCATGGAAACTCCATGTCACCGATCTCAGGCTCTGTTTGTCTTTGTGTGCCGTCATATTCAGAGTAACAGTCTCTCCCTCCAGTGCAATCACCTCAACAGCAGACACTGCAGAGAGACACACAGAACAGACATCATGAGTGAGATGGGAGGCTTCAGGTTCACGTTCACCTTCACATTTTTGGTTCCTTTTCATTTAGATGCATATTAACAGATGAGACCATTCACACCGCACACGTGTTCCGCACCGCAGCACTGTGCAGCTCCCACACTGCCCGACTGAAAGACAAACAAGTTCTGGTTTTCCATGGGTGGTGCGTGGTAGAACATGGTCTCTATAGACTTTAATGAAGATCTCGGGCAGCTGGTCAATAAGGTTAATTTTCAACACATTTATCAACACAGTTTTCAACACACGCAGTCAAATAATGGAAACCCACAGTTAAGGAGCACTCATTCCAGGAACCATAACTATAAAGATAGCATAGGTAACATAGCAACTGCACAGATAACATAGGTAACATAGCCATAACTGCACAGATAACATAGGTAACATAGCCATAACTGCACAGATAACATAGGTAACATAGCCATAACTGCACAGATTCTACTGAACCCCCCTCTGACTGCACCTCAATGCCTCAGCTTCATGTCAGCATTTTGTTGCTAGTCATCAAATGTCCATTACGAAACTGAAAATAATTTCTTGATGTTTACAAAGCTGTGTGGATGGATATTTTCAATTACCGGATATTTGGCTCAAGAAATGTGTCACTCTTTTGTCTCTCAAACATACTTTTCCTTTCCTCACACTGTTTTCCTTGCTCTAATGCGTGCAGCTCCTTGATCTCAAATGTTTCTGTACACTGGCCTGCTCAACCTCATCAGATGTAAAGCACTATGTGTCAACTTCTATAAAACAGCGTAAAAAAGTCACTCAACTTTATCTCAATCTAATTCTCCAAAGGCACAAGCATACGTCTGAGTTGATGCCCCTTCATTTGAGAATATTCAGTGATAGTCCAGATACTACTAGTAGTAATATTTACATGAGATTGGTTTTGTTCAGTGTGTATCTAATATATATGTCAAAGACACCAACATACAGTTTAGCCTCTGTGCTAAAACCATCTTCATCTAAGAATAAATATGTGGGCCTAATGCATAGTCCAGGCAATGGTAGTATTGCTTATTGGCAGTTAGATTGGTTCTGTGTGTCTGACCTGTAGGCACAGCAGTGGTCGCCATGAGTCCAAAGATCAGTAGAGAAAACATCTCCAGTCCATGGACTTCTGCCTGGAGAACAGAGCAGTCAATCTCTGTCTTCTCAAACCGTCAATCCCTGTTTTATCAAGCCGTCAATCTCTGTCTTCTCAAGCCATCAATTCCTGTCTTCTCAAACTGTCTTCTAAAATTGTTGATCCTTTTTTCCATCTGTGAACCTTGATTTTACCAAAGAGTAAATCTCAATCTGTAGCTGTAAGTGTCTGTGTTTGAATCTCAATCTGTAGCTGTAAGTGTCTGTGTTTGAATCTCAATCTGTAGCCGTAAGTGTCTGTGTTTGCTGGCTGTGAGTCTCTGTCTAATGTGAGCAGAGCTGGATTGGGTGTACCCTGTGGTCTCTTGAACTGGGCAGTTTCCTGTTTTACTTTCCTTCAGTCTTTAACCCTATGGCCCCTCGGCTGTTTTCAGGTTAATATGCACATGCTATCTTGTTATGTCTGACATGTTGCAAATGGCTTCAAGAAAACAAAAAACCTTTTCAGTCTTCTAATTTTGTACATTTTTGCAGATACCTCACCATTGGAAGCGTGCCAGTACAAATATCTCTTCATATTAGGATGCAGGGGGTTGTTTGGAATCTGTCAATATAAGAATCGTGATGAGATACAATATGACTTTACATATTTTTCAAAATATATTCATATTTCATATATTTTATTTCACAGAGAAGAATGGGGATGGAATAGGCTGGATCCAGAATCCTCTTTATTGCTGCTTTGGGTGCTGAAATGACATTGGCAATTTGACAGACAGGGGTGATGTGATTTCAAGACCGGATTA
Source organism: Tenualosa thibaudeaui (assembly GCA_027481765.1). Classification (NCBI taxonomy): domain Eukaryota; kingdom Metazoa; phylum Chordata; class Actinopteri; order Clupeiformes; family Clupeidae; genus Tenualosa; species Tenualosa thibaudeaui. The sequence goes on along the minus strand of JAIFZK010000150.1, from coordinate 1,248,745 downwards.
CTGGGGAACCACTAATTGTACAGAGGAATGCTAGTATACACCATTGGAATAAACGGTAGGATTTCCTGTTTATTTTGACATGCGGTTTGCCATATTTGAGTGAAGCCATCATGAGATATATCACTGAGAAGACGCAGAGTTGTATTAAAATGAGTTTTTTTAAGTAAATTCAAAGCTATTCTTGCATCACAGCGACTACCATGTAACTACTACTGAAAAGCTGAGCAAATGCAGTTTCATGTGACATGTGTATGCTATCTGTGTGACAAAAACTCAGTGAGTAATCTAACAGAGAAGAATGGATGTGAATTCTCACTCGCTTTTCATACACTTTGCCCATGGGGTTAAATTGGACTCTGGGGCCAAAACAACACCAACAAGGTGAAAACCCCTTAGAGATGTAAATCCTTTCTTTCTTTAAATTACATTGTAAAGACCATCCTATTTCACAAACACATCCATTAGTGTCTAACCTCCTTGTTAACCAGCTTATTTTTGCCTGTTTTGTTAATTTGTTTGACCTCTGTGAACAACCTTTGTAGTTTGTAGCAGGCAATCAATGATGGACAGAATTTATGGCAGAAATGGGTAGTATCTTAATTCCATGTGTATTTATTTACAAAATATGTATTTTGCAATTTGTATTTTGTTAGAAATAAAAAATAGGATTTGTAATTGCAATGAATTGCAATTGAATAGCAATTGTAGAAAACTGCAGAGGAGCTGCACACAAAGGAAGTAAGTGAATGTCTGCTTATTTAGTTCTGTACCTATTTTGCTAACTTGAATCTGCTTTTTATTGTCTTGTGGTTCAAACCACCTGATTTCTAACACACCTGCAGGCCATCAGAAGGTGTGAACTACTAGCACTGCTGGGTAATCAGAGAGCAATTGGTCATTGGCCACTCCCATCAGGCCTATTGTTTCTGTCTGACTCTTGGTGGGCGGTCTCACTTAACCCTTAAAAACCTTGCTGCTCCCTGGAACCCTCAGAGGCCACTCCTATCACTCCTTCTGGGTGCCAACTGAGAGTGGCAGCAAGTCCATGTAGCTCTGTGTCTTCCTTTTTTTGTCAGTTTTTGTCTCTATGTCTACGTCTTTGTGTACTTTTTATTTTACTCAACTCTTCGAGGACACTTTGTAAGGAGTATCTCTTTTTTGTATCCCATGGATATGGAACAAGCATCAACATTCTAGCGGCTGCAAACTTGTGTACACAACGAATCAACTGCTAGCACTACGGAAGTTTGCCAGTGAGGTTCATTGCTACATCCCTGAGGAAGTTTGCCAGTGAGGTCCATTGCTACATCCCCGAGGGAGTTTGCCAGTGAGGTCCATTGCTACATCCCTGAGGAAGTTTGCCAGTGAGGTCCATTGCTACATCCCTGAGGAAGTTTTTTGCTTTCAGGGCTGTAGAGCTGGAGTCGCAGTGAAACCCGCTGTCCCATCGATCTTAATGGGGAACGTGAACTCACTGGCGAACAAGTCCGACGAACTGGTAAGGAATCAGAAGCTGTACAGGGAATCTAGCTTTGCCTTCTATGAATGTGTTCATGCGTTCTTCTATACACTAACACATCTATATCACCAGAGACTGTGCAGGAGATTCAATTATGTGGTGCCTGGATGTAATCTGCTCCACACTTCATGTTGACAAAGTCAAAATAATTTTATGTCATGTACAGGCTACATATCTTTACAACTTGATGGCTACCATAAGCCTACAACAGGGATGGGAAAATAAAAACCCATAAAATATTTATTTCGGTTTACTGTTATTTAATTTTCTTTCCAAAGCAAAGGGCTGCATGGAGGGTGCTAAAGGGCCACATGCAGCCCGAGGGCCTCAAGTTGCCGACCCCTGATCTAGATCCTTTCCTCTGAGTATGTCTGTAGTTCACACACAACACACACACACACACACACACACACTGAGACCTTTATCATACCAAAGAACAATGCCACTCCTGCTGCACTCTCCAGCAACTATTATGCAGGGCTTTTAATATTGGACAAATGGAAATATACTCAACTAGTACCATCTGTCACATACAGCTCCTTTGAATACCATGCCATCTTGGTAACAGCACCGGTCAAAATATATCTGTTTGTTATCCATCATCCTCCAGGTCAAATGGGTGATTTCCTTGAGGAACTAGACACTCTGCTTTCCTCTATCCCTGAGCATGACTGTCCCATGCTTGTCCTTGGTGATATGAACATCCACTTAGACAATCCAGGCTCTGCAGACTTCCTATCTTTGATGGACTCCTTTGAGCTACAGCAGGTTTACAGTCCTCCTATTCATTTTTCCTCCTTGGTGGCGTCTGCTCTTCCACTGTCCAGAAGTTTCTCTTCTCTTGAGGTTGATGATGCCACAGAGTCAGTCTTTTCTACGCTGAGATCCTGCTTGGATTGTGTGTGCCTACCAGACCTGCTCGATCCACTCTCAGTCAGAGCTGCTGAGAGGATATGGCACAAAACTAAGAATTCGACCAAGAACTGCGATCATCCTTCTCATCCAGTGTCACTTCTGCGAAAAAGGCTTTGTACCATATAAAGACTCACAATGCCATGGACAACAAGAAAGTCTTCTCCATCTTCAAACCTTTACTAAACCCACCTCCTCCACCTCCTGCAACTAACCTCAGGAGGTTTCTCCTCCAAGCTTCTCTAAACCAACTGCTTCCTTTTCTTCATTCACTCCTCTCTCTCCACTCCCATGGTTTCTCTTATCACTGCTATGCTGATGATACCCGGCTCTATCCAGCATCAAGACCGACTCCCTATCTGTTGCTCCCACCAAGGTGGCAAGAAACCTAGGTGTCATGATCGATGACCAACTGACCTTTGCAGATCACATTGCCTCTGTAGCTCGGTCGCACCATTTTTCCCCATTCAACATAAGGAAGATCAGGCCGTACCTGACCCAACATGGTACAGACCTTGGTTATCTCTAGCCTTGACTACTGCAATGCCCTCCTATCAGGTCTTCCAGCCTGTGCTGTGAGACCGTTACAGATGATCCAGAATGCAGCTGCACGTCTGGTTTTTTAACCAACCAAAAGGGGCGCATGTCACACCTCTGTTCATTGAACTCCACTGGTCCCCTTAGCCGCTCACACCAAGGCACTAATGGTGGCCTACAGGGGGATTGATGGTTCTGCTCCCATCTACCTGAATACTCTCTTAAAGCCCTATGTCATCCGCCAATCACTTCACTCCTCCAAGGAACGTTATCTACCTTGCGCAGGTCAATCTAGACTCTTCTCATGTGTTTGGTCCCACGCTGGTGGAATGACCTTCCAAGTGCTACCAGATCAACAGATACCCTCTACACCTTCAAGAAACTCTTGAAGACCCAACTCTTCCAAGAATATCTCTTGGCTTGAATTCTGAACACCAGGAATGCACTTAACGTCTTATACTTACTCACTTTTATTACACTATTGCACTTTCAACTTAAAATACTGCAATTTGTATGTAAGCAATATGGACTCTTTGTTGGTTTCTTTCATTGTATTGTAACTTGAATCTTGAATGAAGGATAAAAGCGTCTCCTAAATGCTTAAATTAACTATTTATGTATATTTATGTACCATATTTTTCGCACTACAAGGCACACCAGATTATAAGGCGCAATAAGCTAAACAAAACAGTCAGATAAGTCAAACTTTATTCAACTCATTAACAATAACTCTCAACATTACACAAAAATTACACTCACATTTTCAGTTCATTCCTCTTCCACAAATCCATCAAATTCTTTATCTTCAGTGTCTGAGTTTAACAGTTGGGTGATTTCGGCATTAAACATGCCCACATCCCTCTCATCATTATCCGAGTTAGTCTCGTTGCTGTTACTTAGCTGTTCAGTGATGATTCCGACACTTGAGACTGATACCTTGGCCCAGGCATCCATGATCCATGGGAAGATAGTGACATAACTCACACGGTTTTGCTTCCCTGTCTTGGTGAATATGTGTTCGCCTTGCATCATCTAATGCTCCAATGCAGCTCGCAATGTAGCTTAGAATGACCTGTTGACACCAATATCTAGCAGTTGGAGTTCTCTGGTTTGCTTTACTTGGGTTTTGACAGTATCAGTGAGATGGGCACGCATGGAGTGGAAGATCAATAGGGACGGAGACTTGTGGAAAAAGCCATCCGGTCTCTTGATGTAAACTTATGTATTACTTAACGTATTACTCCGCGAGGCTCTATTTGTTCTATATGTTTATTTTGTCAACTGCAACAGAATTCATACATAAAATGCACTGGATTAAAAGGCACACTGTTGATTTTTTTGAATTTTTTTTTTAAGTATTTCAAATCCTTAATATAAATATAATATTAAATATTAAAATATTAAATATAAATGAAATCCTTAATATAAAACTTCATAAGGGATTATAATGACATACTGCTTATAAGACTTATTAAGGGATTATAATGACATAATCCCAGGGACCCTGTTCATTCTGATCCAAGGTCATTTCCTGGCCTTTTCCCATCTCTCCCTTGCTCACTCATTTCCTGTACTGTCTGTTCTGCACTGTTCAATTAAAGGCAAAAAATCAAAAAATTATATAGTTTAAAACTTGCTGTGCTTATTTAAAAGCTTGCTGTAAATTGAGCCGTGAACTTTACCAAATGACACTAAAATTTAAGCAATTTGAAAAATCTGTCCTATAGGCTTATGATGACATTCACTACATGTATTACAGGACATGTAGTTTTAGTATTTTGAAATGACAATTTACTTGTAGTTTAATTAAATACATTTCTCAGGCCTCATTCATGCAGAAATGTATTGTGAAATGTGAAATACAAGATTGATCAATTATATTTTGTGTTCAGTTTTATAGATTATATTTTAGATGTACTTTTAAATATAGTTTACTATTGAGATAGGCTACATTGAAGGAGATGTACAACTGTGCCTGATGCACATACCCTGAGTTCCTGTAAATGGTGTGATCTAGAGATGCTGAAACTGAAAGTTACAGTGTTGAGGTGTGACTGTGAACAAAACTACATTGAGATCACACAGTGTGTAAACCAGTGATCATTTCCAAATAAGAGTATGTATGATTTACACTGACATGCTGAAAGCTGAAGCTTTGTAGTCTCACCTAAGTTCAACTTCAAGTTGCTTTAGTTTCCACATGCATAGTTATAACACACAAGTATAACACACAAGTATAACACACAGTGAAATGTACCCAGATTTACTCACATGACTGTTTAGTTGCTCAAGTACTTCAAAGTAAGTTTATTAAAATATATATCACACGGACTAAAACTATAACTGGTCGCTATGCGCTAAAAGGTGTTAGCTGTGTAGGGGGTGAGGAGTGGTGTGTCCTCAGTGAGGAGTCTCACAGGTAAGCAATAAAAACTCCTTCTCAATCTGTCATTATGCTCCTGAATCTCTTTCCTTATTTCAGGAGCTGAAACAGGTTGTTGGTGGAGTGGGAGTCCTTAATGATGCTGACTGCTCTGCTTCATAGGGTGGGCTGCTTCCTGTTTTACTCTCACCGAGTCTGGGTATTGGTCCAAAACCACAATTACAAGGTGAACCCCCCCTAAAGATGTAAATCCTTTGTTAAATTACATTGTAAAAACATTCCTATTTCATGTCCACTTCCCCTCGTCCGTCACTATCTAACCTCCTTGTTCATCAGTTTGCGTTTGTCTGTTTTGTTCATTTGTTTGTTGTTGTTGGTTTGAAACAGATGTACTGATGCACATACCCTGAGTTCCTGTAAATGGTGTGATCTAGAGATGCTGAAACGGAAAGCTACAGTGTTGAGGTGTGACTGTGAACAAAACTACACTGGTGTCAGTTAGGTGAGGGAAGAAAGACACAATGTGTATACCAGCGATCATTTCCAAATAAGAGTATATACTGCCACTCAGTTTGGGAGTCACCCCCCCCCAGTGTCCCCATCACCACTGGGACTACTGTTGCCTTGCCTGCCAGTGTCTTGCATCCTCCTATGTTTTGGACCATTTCAGGGTGTACCTTACATAGCCTGCACCTTGGATCTTGTCTAAACTCTCAGACTGCTCAGTGTGTATGGTAGGTACCAGCCTCTTGCTCTGGTACTCAGGGTCTGCTCTTGTCATTTGCAGTCAAAGCTCAGTTCCCATGTTGTCTCCCGAGCGCAGTGATGAAAGGCACACCCCCAAACATTGGATATCTAAGCAAAACTCCCAGACTGCCATGGCCATGCTCAGAAAAAGAGTCTAACCCCTCAGACTGCTCAGACTATGGTCATGACCTGAAAAAGTCTAAATTCTCAGAGTGTGTCCATGACCAGAAGAGAAAAGAGAGCCTGAGAGATGTACAGTTAATCTGTAGTTCATTATAATTTGTGAGTTGTTAAATCGGATGTCTGAATAATTCTATCCTGTATCAATTTGTCTCTTTGTTGCTAGTGTTTGTATGAGTCAATACTCTGATTCTGATTGGTCTGAACTTATGGAGGACACGTGAAATAAAAGTTTACTGTAAGCTGCTTTAGCTGAACATGTCTCATAACATAGAAGATGTGTGATTAGACAAAAAATTGACCATTTTTTGTAAATACCTATGCCTAGTTCTGCTGTATCACTGGGGTAGTTTAATAAATACTAACATGGCTAGCTCCACTATACTGCTATTTTAATAAGAACTAGCATGGCTAGGTCTGCTATACCAATGGGCTAGTTTACTAAAACCTAATATGGCTCGCTCTACTATACCGCTGGGCTAATTTAATAAAAACTAATATTGCTAGTAATATTGTAAGTAAGTAATATTGCTACATCAGAGTAATTTAATACCAAACCAACATGGCTTGCTCTGCTATACCGTTGGGCTAGTTTAATGAAAACTAACATGGCAAGGTCTGCTATGCTGCTAGGCAAGATTTCTCTACCATTTCTCATCAATTCCTGCTTTGCAGCATACCAACGATGCTAAGATAGATGGCAGACTGGAGACTAAGATCAGTGAAATGATAAAACACATAAACACATTGCTTTCTGTTCAGCCACTGGTGGACGGCATTCATAGTGTAGACTGCTGTATACTGCTGGAAAGAGACATCCTTTTTGCTTTAACAATGAGTCATGACATGATTAAGGGGGACTGTCAAATATGAGGTTTAGTTAAAATATTCCCCCTTCTCCATAGTAGTAAATTTAAAAAATAAGGTTTTAATTCCTTTGTTGATTCAATACACACAGGACAAAAGACAAATCAGTCACATAACAAATAACATAACAAATCTTCAGATGTTATAGCATCATTTATATCATTAAAATCCATATGCCATTTTATTGTTATTATAGAAGGACAAAAAAGTCACCTTCACATTGAATTGTTCTGCAGAGAAAGTTGGACATCATTGGCACAGCTGGAAGATAAATGTTCTACTGTCGTTGATCTAGGCCAGTGTTCTTCTCTTTCATCCAAGGCAATGTCGTAGCTTTTAGAGTAGAATAGTCTTTTCGCAGAAAAAAGCGCACTTGGACACCAGGTGCCATCTTTAAGGTAGATTTGTACTCGTACACAAGGACTTCAGGTGTTTCTTTACTTTCATTCCTGTGGAATTTGGAGACCCACTGCCACTGGTTCGTCATGTAACTGCTGTCTTCCTTGCTGGGGTTGCTGTACAATGCCACCCATGCCTTGCAGAATGTTTCCCTCCAATCAGCAAAGCTCTTTTGAATGTAGAGGCGGGCAGAGGCGTAGCCATTTTTAGCAAAGAGCTGCAGACTGGCCTGAAAGCCACACAGTGGAGTTGGGGGCTCCCCGTTGGTTTCATCAAACTCAGGTGTTGTGAAGATGGTTCTTCTCTCCAAAGGGCTTGTCATGACTGATAGACTTGAGATGTCTCTCTGCAGAAAGAACCGAGCCTGAACTCCAGGAAATGATTTCTTTCCGGAGTCGTACTCGTACACATTGTACTTGTCTGAGTCTCTGTCTGGGTTCCTGCTGAACTTGGAGACCCACTGGTATATTTTGTATTTTTGGGATTTGTCGTCTGGACTCCCGTATATCCCCAGCCAAGAGTAGTACAATTCCTTCTTCCAATCAGTGACGCCCTTCTTAAGTTGGAGGCGGGCCCAGACCTTCCCCTTCTTGCTGTACAGAGTCAGGTGGACGTCATCAGCTCCAAAGCTGCTGTGCAGAGTTCTGGTGGGCGTTACTCTGACAGTAGAGGCCTCCAAAACTCTCAGCCGCAGCTGTAGGCCATCAGTCAGACGGACGTTGGTGTCCTTGGACCCTGACCACTGGTAGTGCAGGAAGTGGGTGTACAGTGGGTTTGTGGGGTCTGATTTATGAAGGACATCAACGTAGGCATCCAGCTCCAGGAGGTCCATAGGAACATCACTCCAGGTGATCCTGACTGTGCCTCTGTTGGTGCACTCCAGCTGCACAAAAGGGTTAATGGAGCTGTGGGTGGAAGGCTGTTCCATTCAGCTGCTGTGGAGTCACCCTGCTCAGTTCATTTGTATTTAATCAGAAGGACAGATTGTCAGATTATTATCTCTGCTAAGACTGGAGAAACACAATTGAACAGTAAGTATTATTTATCTCTTCTGTGTATATCAATTAAAATCCAATTATAAAAGCCCTTTCGGAGAATCTATCTTTAAGAGATAGATGTTTACAGTTTCTTTGTCTGCCACTATAAACAATAAATAAACCTAAAGGTTTATGGAAAAAAAAACAGTAACATGATGTGTTACAGTTATTCAGTATTATTGCAGTATTATAGTCATTTCTTAGCATGGTGGTGGTGGTAGCATAGTGGTTAAGGAACCTGGCTAGTGTGCAAGTATAGCTAGTGTGCATATCCCAGCTGCCACCATTGTGCCCTTGAGCAAGGCACTTAACCCTAAATTGCTCTAGAGGAGACTGGCCCTGAACAATTCATAGTTGACAAAAATGTATGACGCTTTGGATAAAAGCGTCTGCTAAATGCATAAATGTAAATGTAATGTAAAGTTTGTGGCTACAGCACCATAAAGAAGACTACCCAAATAAACTATAACAGAGATATTGTACACGCATCAGAGCTGTCATGAATACGAAACACAAGTTGTGCTCTCCTTCAGATCTTAAACATAGTACTAATCAAATGTGATTGGCATAAAGCAAGAACAAGGTACAGTACTTCACTGATCTATTCTATGTCCACTTTAATGGTGAGACATGGTTGAACTGATCTATTCTATGTCCCCTTTAATGGTGAGACATGGTTGAACTATTTTGAAAAGTGTGAGATTGAAACAATGTTGATATAGCATATCAACATTTTTCAAAATCAAAATTCATCTGTCAAAATAACGCAGTCAAATAGATGACTGGGATTAACCAGTCTAAAACATTCACACTGCAGAAATAAACAAACATGACATACCACCAGAGGACATAACACATGTAAACAAACCCCTAAAGACTCTCCTTACCTGGGGCTGGGCTGGAGTGGACTGGGCTGACTGGTGCTGTGTGGGAGTGAATAAGGAAGCTTCACCACAGCCTTGAGCCAATCCAGCTGACTGGGTTACTATGGTTACAGGAGACAGTTTTGGTGTTGATGTTGAGAGAGAGATGGGAGATGAATCTACTTCTCCCTCCTGAGAGCAGAAGGTGCCGTTACAGATGGAGATCAGAGACACATTGAGTCCTGTGCAACTTAGAGTCACATTACAGGAGTCACTGCTGACCAGTTAGACACCATAGTCAGGCTGGGGGCTGATGCAGGCTCTGCAACACACACACACACATACACAAATCTCATAAATAATGTTCACACAATGAAATGAAGTTAAGTTGTAAAAACACACACATTTCCTACTCTACGGTTGCACTACACACTGGACATGACTTACACACATGACTTACACACATGACTTACACAGAGCTCAGCATGCACCATTACTACACACTGGACATGACTTACACAGAGCTCAGCATGACATGACTACACAGAGCTCAGCATGCACTACACACTGGACATGACTTACACAGAGCTTGGCACCATTGCTATTTGAGGGGGCACAATCTGTTTTGACAGTGACTCTGATGTGAACAGAGCTGACAGCATGTACCATTACTACACACTGGACAGAATGACTCTCAACAGGCAGGAGTCTTGGCACCATTGCTATTGATGCACCTTATGATACAACAGGACAGTCCTTATTTCAGCTCTGTGTAAGTCATGTCCAGTCTTCTTGAGAAGTGTGCCATCTTGACATTTAGTCAAAATTCAAGAACTCATCCTCCTGATACCAAATGATGCCCAGGTTCATATACATAAATATTAGACAATCAAAGGGTTGGGAGAGGTTCAGAGTTCTACAAGAAGAGAAATGAGGTGCAGACTTTGCAAATCCAATGGTGTTTGAGAGTAGGAAGAGAGAGAGAGATTCTACAGAAGCTAAGAGCAGACACACAGGGTTGGAGAGAACCACTTTGAGAGATTTCCAGACCCAGTTCTACAGAAGAAAGAGCAGACACACAGGGTTGAGAGAGAGAGAGAGAGAGAGAGAGAGAGATCTACAGAAGAGAAGAGCAGACACACAGGGTTGGAGAGAGAGAGTTCTACAGAAGAGAAGAGCAGACACAGGGCTGGAGAGAGAGAGAGAGAGAGAGAGAGAGAGTTCTACAAACAAACTTTCTACAGAAAGCACCACCTAATTAACAGCACCCAGCCTAATCAACAACACACACCTAACTAACAACACCACCCTAATCAACAACACCACCCCTAATTAACACCACCCTAATCAACAACATCACCCAAATCAACAGCACCCTAATCAACAACACCACCCTAATCAACAGCACCACCCTAATTAACAGCACCACCCTAATCAACAGCACCACCCTAATCAACAACACCACCCTAATCAACATCACCCTAATCAACAACACCACCCTAATCAACAGCACCACCCTAATCAGCAGCACCACTCTAATCAACAACACCACCCTAATTAACAGCATCACCCTAATCAACAGAACCTCCCAAAACAACAGGACCACCCTAATCAACAGCATCACCCTAATTAACAGCACCACCTAGTCAACAGCACCATCCTACAGTTAACAGCACCACCTAATCAACAGCACCACCTAATCAACAACACCACCTAATCAGCAATACACCATAATCAACAACATCACCTAATCAACAGACACCACCTAATCAACAGCACCACCCTAATTAGACAACACCACCTAATTAACAGCACCACCTAATCAGCAGCAGTGTGACCCAACAGCAAGACTACACAGGAACTGAAGTACAGTGATGGCAGCTTGAGAGAGACTACTGACCACTCAGTGAGTTTCAGAGTCTTCTACAAAGAAAAAAGTTCAATGCGGTTCAGGAAAGACTGCAGCTGTGCACCTATGCTGCCTTTCTCAGTGGGTGGGAGGCGGTGAGGGTGCTGCCACAGCAACCAAACGCCTTGGAACAGCATCACCCTAATTAACAGCATCACCCTAATTAACAGCATCACCCTAATCAACAGCACCACCCTAATTAACAGCACCACCCTAATCAACAGCACCACCCTAGTTAACAGCACCACCCTAATCAGCAGCACCACTCTAATCAACAACACCACCCTAATTAACAGCATCACCCTAATCAACAGCACCACCCTAATCAACAGCACCACCCTAATAAACAGCACCACCCTAATCAGCAGCACCACTCTAATCAACAACACCACCCTAATCAACAGCACCACCCTAATCAACAGCACCACCCTAATTAACAGCACCACCCTAATCAACAGCACCACCCTAATTAACAGCACCACCCTAATCAACAGCACCACCCTAATCAACAACACCACCCTAATCAACATCACCCTAATCAACAACACCACCCTAATCAACAGCACCACCCTAATCAGCAGCTCCACCCTAATCAACAGCACCACCTAATCAGCAGCAGTGTGACCAACAGCAAGACTACAGGAACTTTTAGTGTGTGCCAACAGCATGACAGTGACAAAGCATCTTTGTTTATACTCACTCAGTACAGTGATCTCATATTCAGCAACAGTTTCTTCATGTCTGCCTCTGTCTACCATCGCGGCTGTGTAGAGTCCACTGTCTCTGCTCTGAAGACTCGTCAGCATCAGCGATGAGTCTGATTGATCAAACTCCACTCTGCCTTTGTACAACTCAGATACTATCACCTCATTAAAAGTTGCCACATAGGCCACAAGGACTTGAGTTCCATTGTACAGCCATAGCATGTTCTGTCCCATCTGCCTGCTTTGTATAGACAAGGAGACTGAGCTGCCCTCACACACAAACAACTCAGCACAGGACACTGCAGAGACAGACAGAGGGGGATTTGTGATCTTTACACCTGAGTAAAATTCCCTTGACAAATTGTGTATTATGTTAATAAGTAAACAGGAAATTACTTTCCAATGTATAATCAAAGCATGGAGTTAAACATCATTCAAGCATCACAAAATATATTTTCTTAGAGATGATTGAGTTATGGTGTTCAGTGTGTCTGACCTGCACGCCCTATGATGAACAAGAGTCCAGTGACCATCATAGAAAACATCTTTGCAGCTGCGATCAGATTCTTCAGACAAAGTTCATCTACAGTATGGCAGCTGCGACCAGACCCGCTTCATTTGGCCAGACCTGCTCAAATTGACTGGGGTGCTTCCTTTTTTGTTGCTTCTTCTGAAATCACCTTTGTCTACGGCACACAGAAATCTCATATTGGGAGTGAAATGAAACCAAGCCAGAGTTGAGGCCTGAGCTGCTTTGACCACACAGTTGCCTGTGTGGTCGTGGAGATGAGCCTTTACAAAGTGCAGTGGAAACTCCATCAGACAGACATGATAAATAATAAAATGTCAATGGAAACTCTGTCAGGTTGACTCCATAGCCCCAGATTCATAGCTTTTACTTTCCAGCTACAGTTTGCTTCACCTCCATTGACACAACACATGTGGTAGCCTCCATGGACAAGGCCAAAATAAGTAACTATAATAATAAGTAAATAATAACATTCAACTAAACATTATTTACTGCTGTTTCAATGATTAAAAATAACTTCTGCAAACAACAACAGCAGTCTGTTAACTGACAGATCAGCTGACTGACTTTTCAAACTTGCAGCGTTCTACAGATCGCCCAGCAAATGAAAGACGTGAATCAGAGGCAAAACATTAAGTGTGCTTGACAGTGGTCTGCTATGCATAGCAACGGGCCGTGTACAGAAATATCTGACCTTGGAACATTGGGAAGGCCTGCTGAGATGAACGGTGCATTCTACAGCATTATGAAGTCATAATAACATGGAATAGCATCTCACCTTTAGGCCCTTTAGCATCAGCAATGCAGTCACCAGACAGAGAGGAGGAAACACTGAGGCTCAGATGTTTCCTCTGATAGTGCTGATGTCTGTTTCACTTCCTTAGTCTGTGTTAATGTCAGCAGCCCTCTGTAGCTGTGTGTTAATGTCAGCAGCTACCCTGTAGTTCAAAGCTGACTGTTTCCTGCTTACACCCTGCTGACCACCTGACGCACAAGCAGACCTGCTGGCAGCCGATGCTGCAAGGTTGCAGATTCAAAACTGTGGATTCTACTTCCTGTCAAAACACTCCAGTGGATTCTACTTCCTATGACAACAATCCAGTGGATTCCTGTTCTGAAACACCAGGGTGTCCTAAGCAGTCTTTCCACTCATAAGGCCCCTTGACCTAGCAAACTACCCAGCACAATACTCAGCAGGCCATAATAAGGACCCTTGACCCAGCACACTGTCCTACTCAAGAGACCATAATAAGGACCCTTGACCCAGCACACTGTCCTACTCAAGAGACCATAATAAGGACCCTTGACCCAGCACACTGTCCTACTCAGCAGGCCACAATAAGGACCCTTGACCCAGCACACTGTCCAACTCAGCAGACCATAATAAGGGCCCTTGACCCAGCACACTGTCCTACTCGAGACCATAATAAGAGTCTGTTATGGTCATTTTTAACCCTTTTGTGTAACTATGTAACTGCTTCTGTACAGATGTATGAAGAGGCCTTGTCCTCCACAAAACTAGAAACAGCAAAACACAGGCAACCATTTCAAAAACACTGAGACAGGAAAGAACAAGCCACTATCATTTGAGTCTGGAGAACAAGCCAATATCATTCAAGAATCTGGAGAATGCAGATGTTTTAATGGATCATTTTAGCTCAGCTTGAAGATGTAAAGTTTAATATACAGGCACTGGATTTTAGCATGTTTGTTATGTCTTAATTATATTAGCATGTTTGCTATGTGTGAATTATATTAGCATGTTCAATATGTGTGAATTATATTAGCATGTTTGCTATGTGTGAATTATATTAGCATGTTTACTATGTGTTAATTATATCTTGGAAGACTGGGCATATGATTGATGGTTTTACTGTCTGTACCACTGAGTTGCATGTCAGCAGTGTTCTCAGAATATTATCTATGTCTATCTATATTGTATCAGTCTGTGAGTATACTACAGGACTCAAACCCGGACTCGGTCTGCATAATTGTCGGCGATTTCAACCAGGCCAAACTAAAGACCGTACTACCACACTACCATAAACATGTGAACTTTGCGACCAGGGGAGAGAACACGCTCGACCAGGTCTATACAAATATCAAACAGGCATTCAGAGCGGATCCCCACCCCCACCTGGGCAGTTCAGACCATCTCTCTGTTCTGCTAATTCTAGCCTATAGACCACTGCTAACAAGGAGCAAGTCAGCTGTGAAGCAGATCAGGGCATGGCCAGAGGGAGCCACCTCAGCTCTCCAGGACTGCTTTGACTGCACAGACTGGTCACCTCAGCTCTCCAGGACTGCACAGACTGCACAGACTGGCCACCTCAGCTCTCCAGGACTGCTTTGACTGCACAGACTGGTCTCCTCAGCTCTCCAGGACTGCACAGACTGGTCACCTCAGCTCTCCAGGACTGCTTTGACTATACAGACTGCACAGACTGGTCACCTCAGCTCTCCAGGACTGCACAGACTGTACAGACTGGCCACCTCAGCTCTCCAGGACTGCACAGACTGTACAGACTGCACAGACTGGTCACCTCAGCTCTCCAGGACTGCTTTGACTGTACAGACTGGTCTGTTTTCAGGGAGGCATCCACTACCAACCAGCACATCAACCTCACTGACTACACAGAGTCTGTGACCGGATACATATCCAAATGCATGGATGATGTCACAGTCACAAAAACTGTCACTGTACGAGCAAACAACAAACCTTGGTTCACCAGGGAGGTATGTGAGCTCCTGAGAGCACGCAACACTGCTTTCAAATCCGGGGACAAAGACGCCCTCAGATCAGCCAGGGCCAACCTGCACCGGGGCGTGAGAGCAGCCAAGCGGGCCTATGGACAGAAAATTCACTCGCACTTCAGCGACACAAAAGGCATCCAGTCAGTCACAGACTGCAAACCAACACCCCTGCCGTGCGAGGACAACACAGACTTCCTCAACTCTCTCAACACCTTCTTCAGCTGGTTTGAACACACCGCCACCACTCCAACAAAAGCCCCTACTGGCCCAGACAACATAACACTCCAACTAGACCCTGTAGATGTGAGGAAGACCCTACTCAAGGTGAACCCCAGAAAAGCTGCAGGTCCGGACAACATACCCGGGCGTGTGCTCAGAGACTGTGCAGACTCACTCACGGATGTCCTCACAGATATTTTCAACATCTCACTGAGCCAAGCCGTCATACCAGAAAGCTTCAAAGCTAACACTATCGTACCACTACCAAAAAAATCCCCAGCTACATCACTAAATGACTACAGACCCATAGCACTCACTCCAATAATGATGAAGTGCTTTGAAAGGTTGGTCAAGGCCCACATAACATCCAGCCTTCCCACTACTCTGGACCCATACCAGTTTGCATATCGCCCCAAACGCTCCACTGATGACACCATAGCAACAGCACTCCACCTATGCCTGGCTCATCTGGAAAACAAAAACAGTCACGTACGGATGCTGTTCATCGACTTCAGCTCCACCTTCAACACGGTCATCCCACAGCACCTGGTGAACTGAGTGCAGTAGGCATCAGAGCTTCATTATGCAACTGGCTACTGGACTTTCTCACTAACAGACCACAGACTGTAAGAGTCGGCAAAAACTCCTCAGAGACCACCATCATTAACACCAGGGTCCCCCAGGGATGTGTGCTGTGTCCATTGCTGTTCACACTGATGACCCATGACTGCTGTGCCAGATTCACATCGAACCACACCATCAAGTTCACTGATGACACACCAGTGGTGGGCCTCATCAGTGATGACGATGACTCGGCATACAGAGAGGAGGTACATCAACTCATCAACTGGTGTGTCAGAAACAACCTACAACTCAATGTCAACAAAACAAAAGAAACTTCAGGAAACAACACCCGACACACAGCCCACTCACAATCAATGGCAGTACCGTGGAGTCTGTGAAAAGCACAAAGTTTCTGGGAGGGCACATCACAGATGACCTCACATGGACCACCAACACCACCTCCCTGGTCAAGAAAGCACAGACACGCCTTCACTTTCTGCGCAGAATGAGGAGAGCTGATCTCCCAACTTCTGCACTCACCACCTTCTACAGGGGTGCTATTGAGAGCATCCTTACCAGCAGCCTCTCTGTCTGGCACGGCAGTTTGATCAGCTGCGGACAAGAAGGCTCTACAGAGGGTGGTGAGGACTGCTGAAAAGATCATCAGATCACCGCAACCAGCCATTCAGGATTATACACATCACACTTTTCCAAGAGAGCCATCAATATCATCAAGGACACCACCCACCCAGCACACAAACTATTCTCCCTCTTACCATCTGGAAAGCACTACCGTAGCATGCAGTGCCACACAAATAGACTAACAGCTTCTTCCCATCAGGCTAATAAACACAATGAAGAAGATTCCATGAACATTCCATGAACATGTTACTGACATCCAAAAACAATCTCACACACACTGATTTCCATGCTACTTTCACACTTGCACTTACAAATTGCACCTTCACTTATTGCACCTTACATATTGCACATTTCACTTTTTTCAACCTACACCAGCTACCAAGAAGAGCTACCTCGAACTTTCCGTCTTGCTGGAAGTGTATATGTTTACTTGTATGTTGTCTTATGTCTATTTATTGTGGACGTCTGTGAACACTTCATGTCCATCAGTGTAGCTGTGTGTGTGTGTGTGTGTGTGTGTGTGTGTGTGTGTGCATGTTTCTAGTTTAAATTGCACATTTGGTGTCTGGTGAAATGCAATTTCAGTCCTCTGTGTACTGCCTGTTACATCGTGAATTGACAATAAAGTATACTTTGACTTTGACTTTGACTTTGCTTAGTCGGCGAGCTTAAACAAATCATGTACACTGTGATGTCAGATGACTACTATGTTTCAGTTATGATTTTAGCACCGAGCGCTGGGACTGGTCTGCAAACTGCAAACCAAGAAAGGCAAAACCAAGAAAGGCAAAAGGAAACAGAAAGAGAAGCTGAGAGAATTCGGGACCATCATGGGTGAACAGCCCCATCTTGTGGCTGAACGTTACAGGGATCGTCATGAATATTTAAATTCGGGACCATCATGGGTGAACAGCCCCATCTTGTGGCTGAACGTTACAGGGGTCGTCATGAATATTTAAATTCGGGACCATCAAGGGTGAACAGCCCCATCTTCAATTCAATTCAATTTTATTTATACAGTGCCTTTTACAATAGTATTGTCTCGTGGCGCTTCACAGAATGAGCACCCAAGAGCAACAGGGGCAAGGAAAAACTCTAGGAAGAAACCTTGGGCAGATCCACGACTCAAGTCTCAGAGTCAGAGTTGACTCAGAGTCAACCCACGGAAAGCTGCTGGGCCGGACGGCATACCAGGCCGTGTGCTGAGGGAGTGTGCGGACCAACTGACAAACGTCCTCACAGATGTCTTCAACATCTCCCTGGCCACCACCGTCGTTCCCACCTGTTTCAAGACCACCACCATCATACCCGTTCCGAAGAAACCCACAGTGACCTGCCTCAATGACTACCGCCCAGTTGCACTGACATCCACCATCATGAAGTGCTTCGAAAGGCTGGTATTGAGACATATCAAGTCACAACTACCAGCCACACTGGACCCAATCCAGTTTGCATACCGCCCAAATCGCTCCACAGACGATGCCATCAACACTGCCATCCACCTGGCTCTCTGTCTTCTGGACCAAAAGGACGCATATGTCAGGATGCTGTTCATTGACTTCAGCTCAGCATTCAACACCATCATCCCTCAGCAGCTGATAACGAAATTAGGTGAACTTGGCCTGAACACAACCCTCTGCAACTGGATCCTGGACTTCCTGGTGGGGAGACCACAAGCAGTCAGGATCGGGAGCAAGACTTCCTGCACAACCATACTGAACACTGGAGCACAAGGCTGCGTGCTCAGTCCGCTGCTGTTCACACTCTTCACCCATGACTGTGCGGCAACGCACAGCTCAAACCACATAATCAAGTTTGCTGATGACACTGTGGTGGGTCTGATCAGCGGAGGCAACGAGGCCCCGTACAGAGAAGAGGTGGCTCAGATCAGCAATTGGTGCACCAACAACAACCTGTCCCTCAGCGTGGACAAAACAAAAGAACTGGTCATCGACTTCAGGCGGACTTTGCATAAACACATCCCACTGTGCATCAACAACCTTCCAGTACAGATTGTCCAGAGCACAAAGTTTCTGGGCACACACATAACTGACGACCTCTCATGGACTCTCAACACCACACACATCACAAAGAAAGCCCAGCAGCGTCTGTACTTTCTCAGAAGACTGGGTAAAGCCAATCTCCCAACCTCCATCCTCACAACTTTCTACAGAGGGACGATTGAGAGCATCCTCAGTGGCGCCATCACTGTGTGGTTCGGCAACTGCACCGTGGCAGACCGTAAGCAGACCGTAAGCAGACCGTAAGGCCCTGCAGCGGATTGTGAGGACAGCCGAAAAGATCACTGGAGTCTCTCTGCCCCCCCTCTCAGACATCTACAGCACCCGCTGTCTGCGGAAAGCCAAGAACATTACCAAAGACACTACCCATCCCTCCCATGGACTATTCACCTTACTACCATCTGGCAGAAGGTTCCGCAGTATCACTGCCCGCACCTCCAGAATAGGGAAGAGCTTCTTCCCGCAGGCAGTCAGACTGCTGAACAACCTGTAGTGCAATTGGACTGGAATTTCTTAGTAATTCAGGATGCAAACCAGCGCGTCACAGCACACTGCACCTTTATGCCCCCCGCACTTTCTTGCTGCTATCACTTATATTTATGTAGAATAGTCTCTTGTTTACAAATGATAACCCCTAGCCTTGCTGCTATTATTTATATTTATATTGAACAGTCTTCTGTTTACAAATCACACCACTATCCACAGTGCTCTGCTAAAAGCCATGCCCTGTCTAGCGTGTTTGTTTTAGGTCACCTGTATTTTGACCTGCCAATTGTTTACAACTGTGTTGTACTGTATGTACATATGTGTACAAGAGTGTGCACGCGTGCGTGTGTAGTTGTGTGTATGGACTGCATTTGTGAATGGGTGAGTGAATCTGTGTAGTCCCGCAATAGTGTATGTAGGCACTATTACGTATCTGTCTTGTCCATACTGTGTTTTAACAGTTACGTGTATCACCAATTGTTCCCGGTGAAACTATGTACTGTGTATATGGCTGAAACGACAATAAAAACCTACTTGACTTGACTTGACAAACATAACTTAAACAAAAACTTAAACTTAAAACTTAAACTTAAAACTTAACATTTCATAATGGAGTGTTATCCCACTTTACATGATATGGTAGTCAGTCTATAGGTGGTTATCAGGAATTATGGCTGGACAATGTAGCAGTGGCCAGACATAGTGTCAAACTCAAAGGAGTGAGATGAGTCATGGGGGTAACAGTAAGGGTTCATTTGACAGTGCCATCGTGGCGGGGGGGTCACAAAGCCTCAAGGAAGGGGAGACGGGCCTAGCATGGGCTTCCAGGAAGGGCCTCTATGATGGAGAGTCGGTCCTGACATGGGCCTCCCTTAGTGTTGGTTGCAGTCCACTCAGGAGGGGAGGGTGAGAGGAGTCCGCCGAAATGAGACAGGGATGACACTCAGCGGAGATAATTGTGGACGAAAGTGAATTAGGGCAGGTTCTCACATCAGAGAGCAAATTGTGAGAGCAAAATGTAATTTGGGCATACATATATATGTGCATACATATACACACATAAACACATACACAAATACACATACACACACATACATATATACATACACACACATATATATGAATATATATAAAGAGAGAGAGAGAGAGAGAGAGTTGTACGGCGTGACACATGAAGCTTTTGTGGCGGCACTAGGCTATAGCAGCATAACTAAGGTATGATGTGTGACAACACAGCACCACTGCAGGGATGGTCAGTGGCTGCCATACCTCACAACTGGGGGCACAGCAGAGGCAGTCCCTTCCAAAAGACCCATGAGAAGTGATGATTTGCCAGCACCATCACCAGTAGCACCCTCCCCACATCCACGGAGCACACTACCCCACCTCACCCCTACATAGTGTATATATAATGTGTGTGTATGTATAATGTATGTGTGTGTATGTCTATGTGCGTGTGTATAATGTATGTGTGTGTATGTCTATGTGTTTGTATAATGTGTGTGTGTGTATAATGTATGTGTGTGTATGTTTATGTGTGTGTGTGTATAATGTATGTGTGTGTGTGTATAATGTATGTGTGTGTATGTCTATGTGTGTGTGTATATAATGTATGTGTGTGTATATCTATGTGTGTGTGTGTCTGTGTGTGTGTAATGTATGTGTGTGTGTGTGTGTGTGTGTGTGTGTGTGTGTGTGTGTGTGTGTGTATGTCTATGTGTGTGTGTGTGTGTGTGTGTGTGTGTGTGTGTGTGTCTATGTGTGTGTGTGTGTAGGGTTTTTTGGACAAGCTCCAGGAGGACATCAGTAAGACTCTGGAGAAAGTGAGCAGCCGAGAGAAATACCTCAACACCCAGCTGGAGCAGCTCATCACTGAGTACCGCAGTGCCCAATCACAGCTAAGCCAGATGAGACGTCCACCAATCACAGCTCAGACAGGTGAGACTTCCACCAATCACAGCTCAGCCAGTTGAGACTTCAACCAATCACAGTTCAGCCAGGTGAGACGTCCACTAATCACAGCCCAGCCAGTTGAGACTTCCACTAATCACAGCTCAGCCGGGTAAGATATCCACCAATCATCCACCAGCTCAGCCGGGTGAGATATCCACCAATCATCCACCAGGTCAGCTGAGTGAGATATCCACCAGTCATCCACCAGCTCAGCTGAGTGAGATATCCACCAATCACAGCTCAGCCGAGTGAGATATCCACCAATCATCCACCAGCTCAGCTGAGTGAGATATCCACCAATATCACAGCTCAGTCCTTCTGGACACTGTGCAGCAAAGGGCTTGAACAGAAGCAGAGGTGTGTCATTGTTTGCAGAAGTGCAGCACCAAACAAGACATTTTGAGATGGAGCTTACCATAGCTGATACCCTCTGTGTGTGTGTGTGTGTGTGTGTGTGTTCGTTCCCAGGCCAAAGAGCTTTATCAGCACGGGAGTCACAGAGAGGACCAGAACTCTGGCTGAGGTACTTCTCTCTCTTTCTCTCCTTCCCTCTCCTTCTCCCTCTCTCCCCTTTTTCTTTGTGGTCAGCCTGTATTACGTTAGGGTCAGTCTCTGTTTTCTATCTCCAACAGTAGAGAGATATTCTGCTAATTTTTAATATTTTAATTTCTCCGTACAGGGCCAGTTAACACTGTAATCTACGTTGATTTTTAGTTCCTTCTTTCCAGTGTTCCAAATAGGCTTCTATACATTGCTTTGTAATTTGGTTTACTCTGATTGTTTTTTTGGCATGACACTGGTCAGG
This sequence comes from Tenualosa thibaudeaui, assembly GCA_027481765.1. Classification (NCBI taxonomy): domain Eukaryota; kingdom Metazoa; phylum Chordata; class Actinopteri; order Clupeiformes; family Clupeidae; genus Tenualosa; species Tenualosa thibaudeaui. The sequence goes on along the minus strand of JAIFZK010000150.1, from coordinate 1,226,715 downwards.
GTGCGTTTTGGGTGGGGTCTCAACAACAGCTGATGAAGGGGGAGCCGGAGCTCTTGGGAGATGGATTTAGGGTGAATTTAGTGCTCTCTTGTTAATGTTAATTATTAGTGGGTGTCTGCCTAATTCTGCTCTACCTGTCTCTGGTGTGTTTGTCCCAGTGTGCATAGCTATGATGACTGAGTGGACACCAGACTTCACTGCCATAAAGTGCAATGGCCAGAGTGACACTATCAGATATTTTAAGACAGATTTTAATTGGAATTTGGAGATTAAAAAATGGCATATTACAGTTTTTTTCAATTGCTAACGAGCATTAACCTATACATAAACCTATACTTTTTCTAAACTACTAAAATTACCTTTTCTAAACACAGCAACCTACATCACACAATTAGCCAAACCGTTTACACCAGATCTCTGGAAAATGTCTTGATTGCAGTACTGTGTTGAAAAGTTTTACAGTTGAAACACAGCACCTTGCATCTCTGGAGTGCTAAATTTAAGAATTTTATTTCTGATGCTATCTGGGCCACTAGCTTTCTTTGGCTGGAGAGAATTTGTCTGGGTGGATAATTATTTCATCATAATTGTGATGTCAAGGGGCTTTTGGTTATTTTTTATTTTTTCCTCTAGTAATTTGAGTTGATGTTTTATATTATGTTGTTCTGTGTGTCTTGTTTGTATTGCTTCATATAGATTTTGGAAATGTGTCCAAATATTGCCATTTTGAATAGACAATGGTTAATGGTTTTGGAGCGCCACCTGCAGGTTGGGAGCACTTCCGTTGTGGTGGCTTTTTATGCAGTGTGTTTCCTTTGCAGATGTTTTTATGCAGTGTGTTTCCTTTGTAGATGTTTTTATGCAGTGTGTTTCCTTTGTAGATGTTTTTATGCAGTGTGTTTCCTTTGCAGATGTGTTTATGCAGTGTGTTTCCTTTGTAGATGTTTTTATGCAGTGTGTTTCCTTTGCAGATGTTTTTATGCAGTGTGTTTCCTTTGTAGATGTTTTTATGCAGTGTGTTTCCTTTGTAGATGTTTTTATGCAGTGTGTTTCCTTTGTAGATGTTTTTATGCAGTGTGTTTCCTTTGCAGATGTGTTTATGCAGTGTGTTTCCTTTGCAGATGTTTTTATGCAGTGTGTTTCCTTTGTAGATGTTTTTATGCAGTGTGTTTCCTTTGTAGATGTGTTTATGCAGTGTGTTTCCTTTGTAGATGTTTTTATGCAGTGTGTTTCCTTTGTAGATGTTTTTATGCAGTGTGCTTCCTTTGTAGATGTTTTTATGCAGTGTGTTTCCTTTGTAGATGTTTTTATGCAGTGTGTTTCCTTTGTAGATGTGTTTATGCAGTGTGTTTCCTTTGCAGATGTTTTATGCAGTGTGTTTCCTTTGTAGATGTTTTTATGCAGTGTGTTTCCTTTGTAGATGTGTTTATGCAGTGTGTTTCCTATGCAGATGTTGTTATGCAGGGTGTTTCCGTGGTAGATGTTGTGATGCAGTGTGTTTCCTTTGGAGATGTTTTTAGGCAGTGTGTTTCGTTTGTAGATGTTTTATGCAGTGTGTTTCCTTTGCAGATGTGTTTGCATGTGCTGCAGATGTTTTTGCATGTGTTCCTTTGTAGATGTTTTTATGCAGTGTGTTTCCTTTGTAGATGTGTTTATGCAGTGTGTTTCCTTTGTAGATTTTTATGCAGTTGTTTCCTGTATGTTTTTATGCAGTGTGTTTCCTTTGTAGATGTGTTTATGCAGTGTGTTTCCTTTGTAGATGTTTTTATGCAGTGTGTTTCCTTTGTAGATGTTTTTATGCAGTGTGTTTCCTTTGTAGATGTGTTTATGCAGTGTGTTTCCTTTGTAGATGTTTTTATGAAGTTTGTTTCCTTTGTAGATTATGCAGTGTGTTTCCTTTGTAGATGTTTTTATGCAGTGTGTTTACTTTGAAGATGTTTTTATGCAGTGTGTTTCCTTTGATTTTTATGAATGTATGTCTTTGTCTTGTCCTTCTGATGTTTTTATGCATGCATACATTGTTTAGTGTGATGTGTTTAGGTATACAGTGTGTTTCCTTTGTAGATGTTTTCTTGGTTTTCATTGTTTTGTCCTTTGCTTTGTTTCTCTATTTGCATTTGATGATGGTAAATGTGTCTTTGTTTCTCTATTTGCATTTGATGATGGTAAATGTGTCTTTGTTTCTCTATTTGCATTTGATGATGGTAAATGTGTCTTTGTTTCTCTATTTACATTTGATGATGGTAAATGTGTCTTTGTTTCTCTATTTGCATTTGATGATGGTAAATGTGTCTTTGTTTCTCTATTTGCATTTGATGATGGTAAATGTGTCTTTGTTTCTCTATTTGCATTTGATGATGGTAAATGTGTCTTTGTTTCTCTATTTGCACCCAATCACTTACCCCTCCGCCTGGGAACCTTCCAGCTCTCAGGTGGCTGGGGCCATAAAACATCTCATTAAGAAGGACTATAAATCACTTTACAGTAACTCCAATCACATCACCCAACATCACAACAGGAGAGAAACACAGCATTCAACAACTGCAAAACAACCAAAACATCACCCCATCATTTGCCCAATCTTACGCAAACATCTTCATGAGCGAGTGGAAACAAGCCGCATTGAACAAGTGTCCCCATAAACCACTCTTCTTCTTCTTCCGTTTTCTTGATGACATAATCAGTGCATGGTCACATCCTCTTCACTTATTCCATAACTTCCTAGACATTCTGAACTCACACCACCCCTCCATAAAACTTAAGGCCACTATTCACCCACACACAGTTAACTTCCTGGACACCACTGTTTTCCTCACCACTATTTCCCCTACACATAAAGCTCTACATACTAACGTTTATTTTAACCCTACTGATTCACATGCACTTTTACACAAAACCAGCTACCACCCGAAACATACTTTCAAAGGCATTATCAAATCTCAATTAATCAGATTCCACCGTATATGCACCCATGTTTCAGACTTTCATGCAGCCACCTCTCTTCTATTTCAGACACTGCGTCAGCGCCACTATTCCAGTTTTCTCAGAAAAATAAAAAAATGAAACCCTCTCTGCCCTTGTTCCCACTCGCTCGTCCTCTCCCTCACACACGGCCAACATACACATAACACCAATCATTACTCACACACACACGGCCAACATACACATAACACCAATCATTACTCACACACACACGCCCAACATACACATAACACCAATCATTACTCACACACACACACGCCCAACATACACATAACACCAATCATTACTCACACACACACGCCCAACATACACATAACACCAATCATTACTCACACACACACGCCCAACATACACATAACACCAATCATTACTCACACACCCAACATACACATAACACCAATCATTACTCACACACACACGCCCAACATACACATAACACCAATCATTACTCACACACACACGCCCAACATACACATAACACCAATCATTACTCACACACACACGCCCAACATACACATAACACCAATCATTACTCACACACACGCTTAAACATACACATAACACTAATCATTACTCACACACACATACACATAACACCAATCATTACTCACACACACGCAACATACACATAACACCAATCATTACTCACACACACCTAACATACATATACCACTAATCATTTCTCACACACACACGCCCAACATACACATAACACTAATCATTACTCACACACACCAACATATAACACTAATCATTACTCACACACACACGCCTAACATACATATAACAAATCATTACTCACACACACGCAACATACACATAACACTAATCATTACTCACACACCTAATATACATAACACTAATCATTACTCACACACACACCAACATACACATAATACTAATCATTACTACACACACGCCCAACATACATATAATACCAATTATTACTCACACACGCTTAAACATACACATAATACTAATTTACTCACACACACGCTAATATACATATAATACTAATCATTACTCACACACACGCTTATACATATAATACTAATCATTACACACACACACATAACATACACATAACACTAATTATTACTCACACACACGCTAACATACATATAATACTAATTATTACTCACACACACGCCTAATATACATATACACTAATCATTACTCACACACACGCTTAATATACATATAATACTAATTATTACTCACACACACACGCTAATATACATATAACACAATAATTACTTACACACTTAACATACATAACACTAATTATTACTCACACACACACGCTAACATACACATAACACTAATCATTACTCACACGCTAAATACATACATATAATACTAATCATTACTCACACACACACGCTTAATATACATATAATACTAATTATTACTACACACGCTTAATATACATATAACACCAATTATTACTCACACACACAACATACATAATACTAATTATTACTACACGCCTAACATACACATAATACCAATCATTACTCACACGCCAACATACACATAGTATCTACTACATACCAATCATTACTACACGCTAACATACACATAATACCAATTATTACTACACTCCTAACATACACATAACACTAATCATTACTCACACGCCTAACATACATATAATACTAATCATTACTACACACGCTAACATACACATAATACCAATTATTACTACACACCTAACATACACATAACACCAATCATTACTCACGCAATACATACACATAGCACCAATTATTACTCACGCCAACATACACATAACACCAATTATTACTCACACGCCTAACATACACATAACACCAATCATTACTACACACGCAACATACACATAGCATCTACTACATACTAATCATTACTACACACGCTTAACATACACATAGCATCCACTACACAATCATTACTACACGCCCAACATACACATAACACCAATTATTACTCACACCGCTAACATACACATAATACTAATTATTACTCACGCGCTAACATACACATAACACTAATCATTACTACACGCTAACATACATAACACTAATCATTACTCACATTTAACATACACATAATACAATCATTACTACACACGCCTAACATACACATAGTATCTACTACACACTAATTATTACTACACGCTTAACATACACATAACACCAATCATTACTACTACACGCCAATATACATATAGTACTAATTATTACTCACACGCCCAACATACATATAATACTAATCATTACTACACACACACGCTAACATACATATAACACTAATCATTACTCACACACCTAACATACACATAATACTAATTATTACTACACACGCCTAACATACACATAGTATCTACTACACACTCATTACTCACACGCCTAACATACATAACACCAATTATTACTACACGCTTACACATAGTATCTACTACACACTAATCATTACTACACGCCTAACATACACATAACACCAATCATTACTCACACACGCCAAACATACAAATAACACTAATCATTACTCACACGCCTAACATACACATAGTATCTACTACACCAATCATTACTACACGCTAACATACACATAATACCAATCATTACTACACGCCCAACATACACATAATACCAATCATTACTACACACGCTAACATACACATAACACCAATTATTACTACACACGCTAACATACACATAGTATCTACTACACACTAATCATTACTACACGCCTAACATACACATAATACCAATTATTACTACACGCTAACATACATAACACTAATCATTACTACACACGCCCAACATACACATAACACCAATTATTACTCACGCTAACATACACATAACACTAATTATTACTCACTTACAACATACACATAGTATCCACTACACACTAATCATTACTCACACGCCTAACATACACATAACACTAATCATTACTCACTCACAACATACACATAACACCAATCATTACTCACACGGCCAACATACACATAGCACCAATCATTACTCACACGCCCAACATACACATAACACCAATCATTACTACACATACACATAGCACCAATCATTACTCACACACCCAACATACACATAGCATCCACTACACACCAATCATTACTCACACGCCCAACATACACATAACAACAATCATTACTCACACGCCCAACATACACATAGCATCCACTACACACCAATCATTACTCACACGCCCAACATACACATAACACCAATCATTACTCACACACGCCCAACATACACATAGCATCCACTACACACCAATCATTACTCACACGCCCAACATACACATAACACCAATCATTACTCACACGCCCAACATACACATAACACCAATCATTACTCACACGCCCAACATACACATAACACCAATCATTACTCACTCTCACAACATACACATAACACCAATCATTACTCACTCTCACAACATACACATAGCATCCACTACACACCAATCATTACTCAATCTCACCACAAGAACAGATCCTGCCCCCCCCTCTCTTCACCTTACCCCTAACTTTTTTAACCCCCTAGCCAATCCCACACCAAGCTTTAACCCCCTAGCCAATCCCTCACCAAATCTTGACCCCACCCCTAACCCTATCCCAGACCCCTACCCACCTCCTAATGGCCCAGCCTCTAGCCCTTACCCCAACCCACCTCCTAATGGCCCAGCCTCTAGCCCTTACCCCAACCCATACCCTAGCCCTGCCTCCCCCCTAAACCTAACCAGCCCCCCAAGGACTCATCCCGCAGACCCCTCCCCCTTCCTAACCTTAACCCCCAACCCAGTGATTCATACCCTAGATCCAACCCCTCCCCTAACCCTAACCTTAACCCCCAACCCCGTGATTCATACCCTAGATCCAACCCCTCCCCTAACCCTAACCTTAACCCCCAACCCAGTGATTCATACCCTAGATCCAACCCCTCCCCTAACCCTAACCTCAACCCACCTCCTAATGGCCCAGCCCCTATCCCTTACATACATAAGGGAGACTGATCAGACATTACGCAATAGACTCAAACAACACAATACAAAACAACACCAAGAACACACAGTTAATCACACACTTTCAGATGCACGACAACAGAACCCAGGATGGAATATTTTACAGAGGAAAAGAGCAGAGAGACTCTGGATGTTAAAATTAAACACACTTTATCCTATGGGTCTTAATGAAAAATTGAAAAAAAAAAAAATTTTACATAAAGTCTTTTTATACTATAAAGTCTTTTTTTATACAAGTGTTCTATATGTATATTATTCATGTAGCCTGGCCTGTTCTTAAAGAGAAAAATATTCAAACTTTTACTTTACCCAAAGGGCGATTTCTTATAAATAATATTTATATACCTTTATTCTTTAATATTTGTAATATTTGATATATGTATTTATTTTGTATTGATGTTAAGTCTTTAGTGTGTGTTTATTTTGTATTGATGTTAAGTCTTTAGTGTGTGTTGTTAGGTTTGCACTTTTATCCCTTTCTTTTTTAGCACTTAATTTATAAGAATCACCTGCAGGAACTATTATTAACACCTTTCTCTTCTAAAACTTTTTTATTTCCATTTATTCATAGAATATTTATCCTCTGTTTATTTATTTATCTATTTATTATTTTATTATATATTTATTAAGTCAATTGACACATTTATTTAATCTTAACCTCATTTATACACTTGTTTAGAATATTTTAAGACTAAATGCCTGGGTCACGTCTATAAATTCATTTAACTAGGAGAGGTAAAGAAATGGAGGAAAGCCTTTCAGCCTGTGCCTAACCCTAGCTGAAACAAGCAGAACAAACAACAGCTTTCCCCAGACCTAGCCCCAACCCTAACCCTGACCCCAAACCCTAACTCTATCCCAAACCCTGACCCCAAACCCTAGCCCCAAACCCTAACACTAAACGTAACTCTGACCCCTAACCCTAGCCCCAACCCTAACCCTGACCCCAAACCCTAACCCCTAACCGTAACCGTAAGTTTTAGCCCTCACCCTAACTCCAAAGTTATTTGCTAAAAACCAAGTGTAAGTGCAGCTTAGCCTTAACTTTCTCCCTAGCTCAGTGGAAGAGCACATGCTTTGTATGTATGAGGCCCAGGGTTCAATTCCTGGCGTCTCCAATTATGTAGCTCTTGAGGAACATGCATAGGCGCAGAGGCTGGATAGTTAGCGAGCATCAACATTTACACCGCAAGGTCAGTGTTAAAAGCATCTTTACCCCTAGGGTGTAGTGAAGGGCACACAGCACTTCAAGATTCAAAACCAACTGCAATCTCCCTCAATGTGAATGAAGGTGCTTAAAGCAGAATGGGCTGTAATGTCTTGGTCATGACTTGGTGTCTCTTAGCTGCATTTAATGGGGATGCAGCTCAGTGGTAGAGCGCATGCTTAGCATGTATGAGGGCCTGGTTTCAATCCCTGGCTTCTCCATCTCTATAGCTCTAACCTTTAGGCACTCAAATCACAGTTTTGTGTGAGTTTGTTCAACATTTACATAGAAAGGCAAGCTCTCCTTGACAGCAGCTGAAGGGCATGTAGCTCAGTGGTAGAGTGCATGATTTGCATGTATGAGGCCCCAGGTTCAATCCCTGGCATCTCTAATTAGCTCTAAATCCCTTCTAAAGGAGCTTCTGTATGTGCAGAGGAAATGTAGCTGGGTCCTTTGCAAGCGTCAATGTTTACGTTGAAAGGTCAGTGTTAAAAGTGTTCCTTGCCAATAACTTTACGTGTGTACAGGCCACACATTTGCAGCCACATTTTTTTTTTGATGGGGATGCAGTGGGATTTTTGCCTGTAATCAGGTTTAGGAGGGGCAGAAGGAATGCACCTGAACAGGGACTTGAACCCTGGACCATCAGCTTAGAAGTCTGATGCTCTACCAAACGAGCTAGCAGGGCTTCATGTGAATATGTATATTGCGCTCGCTTATCAGGTACCCCCACATTCTCCAGTGCCGCTCCCTGAGGCCTCCCTTCCAAGGATGTGCCGGAGACTTTTTCCCACTCAGCAGATGGAGGCAGCCGGGAAAGTTTTGTTTTTGATGTGCCACGAGCAAAAAACCTACACCCAACATGGGGTTTGAACCCACAAGCCTGAAATTAAGAGTCTCACATGCTACTGACTGAGCTACACAGGCTTCACACTGATGCAAACTGTCTGCCCGAGCCACCAATACTGAGACAGGCCGTCACCAAGGGCTC
>JAIFZK010000150.1:1200000-1212500 GCA_027481765.1 Tenualosa thibaudeaui | reverse complement strand
ACAGACACACACATGACTGCATAGACACACACGATACACACACAGACACACCAATGACTGCATCGACACACACGATACACACACAGACACATGACATGACCACATAGACACACACGATACACACACAGACACACACGACTGCAAAGACACACACAAATACTCACACAGACACACATATGACCACATAGACACACATGATACACACACAGACACACACATGACTGCATAGACACACATGATACACACACAGACACACACAGACTGCATAGACACACGATACGATACACACACACACACACATATGACTGCATAGACACACACGATACACACACAGACACACATATGACTGCATAGACTCACACAAATACACACACAGACACACATATGACTGCATAGACACACACGATACACACACAGACACACACATGACCACATAGACACACATGATACACAGACACACATATGACTGCATAGACACACACAATACACACACAGACACACACATGACCACATAGACACACACAATACACACACAGACACACACATGACCACATAGACACAATGGCATAAATATTTGTAACCACATATGAGCACATTAAACACACACACACACACACACACACACACATGCACCAGCAGGCACTCACCCCGCACAATGAGTGTGTATTTGGCCAATTCCTTTCTATATTCAAATGTTTGTGCGGTGTAGAGTCCACTGTCGTTTCTCTGGGCAGATCTCAGACGCAGGCGGGATGTTTGGTTGTCAAACTCCACTCGGCCTGTGTATTGCACACTCACATCCACATACTTAAACTTGGGGTGGTAGGTCACAATCCTCTTGCTTGTGTTGAAGTACCATGTGAGGGTTTGTGACTCTGTACTCCTCTGAGCCTTAATCTCCAGGTCCACTGATTTCCCCTCCAGTACATGGACAATCTGCTCAGCAACAAACACTGCAGAGACAGGATATGACATCATCTAACAGAGCCATCAGACTAGTAAGGGTCCAGACATAGAGGCCTTTTCCAAAAGCTCTACAGCCCTGTGTGCACAGGACAAGTTGTACATGGGGATGTGGAATAAAGGATAAAATTATTAGTGGAGATTATGGCGTCTGAATGTACCATGTCAGTAATCATTATTGGATGGTATCAGTGAAGATTACAGTGACTTTTACCTTCAGTAAAAAGATAAAAAAATGACCCCAAGTCAATGTGCAGGTGCAGTTTCCATTATGTCTTGTTTTATGCAGATTTCCAAGCATTAAGATGCTTGAAGAAGCATTCCACTCAGTGTTTTGGTATACTACACTGCACTCAAATCAACAATTAAGGTCAAAAGCACATGTCAAATGCTTGGAACTTCTGATGGCTTACAGTTTACAAGCCTGTAGACAGTAAACACAACTGTTCCTGTTGATGTCTCGCACATGACAACAGGGGTGACAGCGGTGCCTAAACTGAGTGACCCTTGACCCTTCCATGGAGTGACCCCTGTCACTTTTGGTGCTTCTCTGAGATTGTTTATCCTGTGCAAATCAGCCATTAATATTACCCTTCCTCTGAGCAAACTCACATCACCCCTCATACCCATGAAAAACTCATTCATGTTCATGTTATTTCTGTAAGTGAAGAAAAGCTGAATATTTGTGCTTATCTCCAAATAAACCATCTTGATCATCAGTGGCCCAGTCTCAGTGTCTGCCCTTACAGATTCACAGACTTAAATGGCCCAGTCTCAGTGTCTGCCCTTACAGATTCACAGACTTAAATGGCCCAGTCTCAACGTCTGCCCTTAGATTCACAGACTTAAATGGCCCAGTCTCAGCGTCTGCCCTTACAGATTCACAGACTTAAATGGCCCAGTCTCAGTGTCTGCCCTTACAGATTCACAGACTTAAATGGCCCAGTCTCAACGTCTGCCCTTAGATTCACAGACTTAAATGGCCCAGTCTCAGCGTCTGCCCTTACAGATTCACAGACTTAAACGGCCCAGTCTCAGCGTCTGCCCTTAGATTCACAGACTTAAATGGCCCAGTCTCAGCGTCTGCCCGTACAGATTCATTCACAGTTCATAAAGCATGGGAAGTTCCCATAAAACTTCCATAAAACAGAAGAACATAAAAACAATCTCATCAAGGTGAAAACTGCTGCAAAAAATGTTTTTAATTTTGCAGATTATACTAATACACAACACTGTATTATTTACCATTATTAACTGAAATTGTGTGTGTGTGTGTGTGTTGGTGTTGTGTGTGTGAGTGTGTGTGTGTATGTGTGTGGGTGTATGTTTTTTGTGTGTGTGTGTGTGTGTGTTTGCAATGTACGACTGTGTGAGGTTGGTGTGTAACATATCAGCCATATTTAATTTTCTTTGCACAATAAACTACTCTAGCATTATTATTAGTGTGTTATTATAGCTGCACAATAATAATAATAATAATAATAATAATAATAAACACAAAAATCTGCAAAAGCACTAGGCTAAATACAGTCTTATGTCACATAAAACTAATTTACTGTGATGCACCACACTCATCTGTGATGACAGATTTTTGCATGCAATGTCATTGCATAGAGAGTTAGTAATGCTGTACATATCATTTAGTGTTATTGTTAAAGTAGGTCATTTGAGATGTAATATTTTAAATAAAACAAAAACAAAAACAACAAAAAAAATATATATATTAAATTGAAAAAAAAGGAAAATTGAAAAAAATATATATTTTCTGTCAGTAAAAGACTACTGTAAAAATATCTTTTTAAGATTACATTTATTCCTCGTTTAACAAAATGGACAAACGTAGTTTAGTTTGTTTGTCTGCTTGTTTTATACGGAGGGCTCAGTACAGTAGCACAGTGTGTGAGAATGGCCAGAGAAGCACTGTTACTGGAACATTCTCAAAGAGTCACGCTGTGCAACGCTCACAATAGAAACTCTCTTTTCTCTTTTTTCAGCTATGTAGATGAAAAAATGCTTTACAGATAAATTACATAGGCTTCATATCAAATGGAGATATTTATGATGTACCTTTAAAAATGTAAGTCTGTTGAAGTCAGTAGTTTTCTAAATACTTTTTGATACTTTACTTCAAAGTGCTGATGTCTCGCTTCAAACTGACGGAACATTCTCAAGTGTGTTTCCATTATAATATATCTGTCAGAGAGGAGACTAGACAATATATGCACAAAAATATAACTAAGCAGATAAGATAAATGTGTGTGTGTGTGTTGTGTGTGTGTGTATGTGTGTGTGTGTGTGTTGTGTGTGTGAGTGTGTGTGTGTGTGTGTGTGTGTGTGTGTGTGTGTGTGTGAGTGTGTGTGTGTATGTGTGTGTGTGTGTGTGAGTGTGTGTGTGTGTGTGTGTGTGTGTGTGTGTGTGTGTGTGTGTGTGTGTGTGTGTGTATGTGTGTGTGTGTGTGTGTTTCCAATGTTCGACTGTGTGAGGTTGGTGTGTAACATATCAGCCATATTTAATTTTCTTTGCACAATAAACTACTCTAGCATTATTATTAGTGTGTTATTATAGCTGCATGAAAATAAATAAATAGATTATTATTATTATTATTATTATTATTATTATTATATTATATACAAAATACAAAAATCTTCCAAAGGGTTGGGTTGTAAGTTTTGATTTCAGAAACATGAACATAAGCATAAACACTAGATTTTACAGAACCAGAACCAGTGAAATATGAATCAATTTTACAGTACCAGAACCAGTGAAATATGAATCTTCTATCCAATTGTTCTGTCATTGTAACATGTTGAGATCTAATTTCAACTGCAAATATTTTGTGAAGCTCCTTGAGAAACTGTTATTTACTACTAAGGAAACTCGTACTGATAAAGAAAATCCTAGCGAAGTCCATATTCATATTTAAGCAGTATTACTGCTGATCTTACAATCCCACTCTAAAGAACACGTGTTTATAAAATGTAAAGAAACAACAGCAGCATTATAACCCACACTGTGCTGAGGACTAAACGACTGGACTGAGTCCTGCAGTGTGGGGTGTTGAAAATGTGGGGGTGAAAAGGGAGATAAAGAGAGAAATTGAGAAAGACAAAGGGGGAAAAATTTATAAAAATCAATTGAATATTTGAATGTAATAACAAAATATCTCTCACTTGTTGTCGCTGTCAGGATTACAACTGCAAACACCACCGCTGATGACAGAACTTCCATTCTGGGCCAGTAAGATCAGAGGTCACTTTCGCAGAGTTTGGAAGTATTTATGTTTATGAGTTTTGAGCTGCAATCAGGTCTTCTGTGTCTGAGTTGATCAGAAGTCTTAAGTTTGGACTCGTTTAGACTTAATGGGGTTTCAATCTGGTCTATCTGTGTCACTTCCTGTTTGCAGGGGTTTATGTGCTGCTGTCTCTTGTCTGTGACCACACACACACAAACACACACCCACACACACATTTTCCTGCTAAACCCACTGACACCTGCCTGCCCCCATCTGCATTCACCAATACACACAGGCACATATACACACACACAAACACACACACTCTGCTCAACCCAGAGCACCTCGTGACAAACAGATGCTTTAGCAATGAACTGACCTGACCACACAGACGTGTAACAGCCCTACATTACAAGCAAGTGCAACAGCAGCAGCCTACAGCAGAGACACAGTTACAGCAGCCCTCAGTATTCAATTCAATTCAGTTTTACTTATGCAGCGCCTTTTATAATAGTATTGTCTCATGGCGCTTCACAGAAAGAGCACCCAAGAGCAACAGGGGCAAGTTAATCTAGGAAGAAACCTTGGGCAGATCCACGACTCAAGGGGTTAACCCAACTGCCAGGGGTCATGCAGGAAAATTACAATCAGTGGTAACCATGACAGACTATAAGTTGCTTATGGTTTTAGCTAAGGTTCATAATAGTTCATAATGGAGTATTATCCCACTTTACATTATATGGTAGTCAGTCTATAGGTGGTTATCAGGAATTATGGCTGGTCAATGTAGCAGCGGCCAGACAAAGGAGTGAGATGGGTCATGGGGGTAACAGTAAGGGTCCGTTTGACAGTGCCATTGTGGGGTGGGCAATCACAAAGCCTCAAGGACGGGGACCCGGGCCTAGCATTGGCGTCCAGAAAGGGCCTCTATGATGGAGATTCGGTCCTGACATATACTGTGTTGGTTGTAGTCCACTCAGGAGGGGAGGGTGAGAGGAGTCCGCCGGAATGAGGCAGGGATGACATTCAGCAGAGATGATTGTGGACAGAGGAAGAAAGTGAATTAGGCCAAGCTCACACATCAGAGAGCAAATGTGTAATTTGGGCATACATATATGTGAATGTATATACACACATACACATACATACATATATACATATATACATATACATACACACACACACACACACACACACACATATATATATATATATATATATACACACACACACGCATATACACACACATATATATAAATATTGAGAGAGAGAGAATTGTACGGCATGACACATTTGTCAAATGTGGGGAGGGGATTATTCCACAGGAGGGGTGCACGGTAACGAAAGGCTCTTCCTCCTATCGTAGATTTTGATATTCTTGGGATTACAAGGAGACCAGCATTTTGGGATCTTAGGGTTCTAGGAGGGTGGTAAGGGACAAGTAAGTCTTTAATATATGTTGATGCATCACCCTTGAGGGCTTTGTAGGTTAGGAGGAGTATTTTAAAATCAATTCGACTTTTGGGAGCCAATGTAAGGAAGCAAGGATAGGAGAGATGTGTTCATATTTGTTAGTCCTGGTGAGTGTTCGGGCTGCAGCATTTTGTATTAGTTGTAGGTTTTTGATACAGGTATTACTACACCCAGAGAACAGAGCATTGCAATAATCGAGCCTGGAAGTAATAAGTGCGTGTATTTATCAGCATCCTCAAAGGATAGGAACTTTCTAACCAATATTTCATAGGTGGAAAAAAAGATGTTTTTGAAATGTGTTTTACATGACTATTTAGGGAGAGGTCCTGGTCAATAATTACCCCAAGGTCCTTAACTTTTGCGTTGCATGACAGTGACAGCCACTGAGTAAGTTTTGGTGAAGGAGTAGAGTGCTGGTCTGTGTGTGTGTGGTCACAGAAAAGAGACAGCAGCACATAAACCCCTGCAAACAGGAAGTGACACAGATAGACCAGATTGAAACCCCATTAAGTCTAAACGAGTCCAAACTTAAGACTTCTGATCAACTCAGACACAGAAAGACCTGATTGCAGCTCAAAACTCATAAACATAAATACTTCCAAACTCTGGTAAAGTGACCTGTAATCTTACTGGCCCAGAATGGAAGTTCTGTCATCATTATAACTTCAGTTTTATCAGAATTTAAACAAAGGAAATTATTAGTCATCCAGGTTTTTACGTCTAGGAGACATGCATCAAGTTTAGTCATTGGCATTTAGTCATTAGGCTTCATAAAAAGGTAAAGCTGGGTATCATCAGCATAGGAGTGGAAAGTAATGCCATGTTTCCTTATAACAGATCCTGTACACCAAACTTTACTTTGGTATGGGTTGACTCATTATAAGCATGTACAAACTGGTAGCGACCAGAGAGGTATGATTTGAACCAGGCTAATGCAGAGTTTTGAATCCTATCATGTGTTCAAGTCTGTGTAGTAGGATACCATGGTCAATAGTGTCAAAGGCAGCACTAAGGTCCAATAGGATTAATATTGATATATATCCATTATCAGATGCGATAAGGAGGTCATTGAAGACTTTAACTAGGGCTGATTCTGTACTATGATTAGTTATAAAGCCTGACTGGAAGGTTTCCTGGATATTATTTTCATTTAAGAAGCTACAGATTTGCTTAGACAGTATTTTTGATTTTTAGGTTAGATATCGGTCAGCAATTAGCAAGGACATCAGGATCAAGGTTTGTTTTTTTAATTGCTGGTTTAATAACAGATGTCTTGAAAGATTTTGGGACATGCCCAGCTATGAGTGAGTCATTTATAACTTTAAGAATCGTCTCAGCCAGTAGAGGGAGAGCAGCCTTAAGAAGACCAGTTGGGATAGAATCCAATAAGTATGTTGAGGCTTTAGCTGAAGAGATCAAAGGCGTAATTTCTGATATATTGGTGGGTGTGAATGAATCAAGGTATGTTACAGGTTGACTAGGGCTAGCTGCAACCACCAACCAGTTCAGTCATCTATACATGTTAGAGCAGCCCTCAGCACAGGCATCTATACATGTGCTCACACTCCTCAGTACAGACACACTCACACTCCTCAGAACAGACACACTCACACTCCTCAGAACAGACACACTCACACTCCTCAGCACATATACACTCACACTCCTCAGTACAGATACACTCACACTCCTCAGTACAGATACACTCACACTCCTCAGTACAGACACACTCACACTCCTCAGAACAGACACACTCACACTCCTCAGAACAGACACACTCACACTTCTTTAGAACAGACACACTCACACTCCTCAGAACAGACACACTCACACTCCTCAGAACAGACACACTCACACTCCTTTAGTACAGACACACTCACACTCCTCAGAACAGACACACTCACACTCCTCAGTACAGACACACTCACACTCCTCAGAACAGACACACTCACACTCCTCAGAACAGACACACTCACACTCCTCAGAACAGACACACTTACACTTCTTTAGAACAGACACACTCACACTCCTCAGAACAGACACACTCACACTCCTCAGAACAGACACACTCACACTCCTTTAGTACAGACACACTCACACTCCTCAGAACAGACACACTCACACTCCTTTAGTACAGACACACTTACACTCCTCAGCACAGACACACTCACACTCCTTTAGTACAGACACACTTACACTCCTCAGCACAGACACACTCACACTCCTTTAGTACAGACACACTTACACTCCTCAGCACAGATACACTCACACTCCTTTAGTACAGACACACTCACACTCCTTTAGTACAGACACACTCACACTCCTCAGCACAGATACACTCACACTCCTTTAGTACAGACACACTCACGCTCCTCAGAACAGACACACTCACACTCCTTTAGTACAGACACACTCACACTCCTCAGAACAGATACACTCACACTCCTCAGTACAGATACACTCACACTCCTCAGTACAGACACGCTCACACTCCTCAGTACAGACACGCTCACACTCCTTTAGTACAGACACACTTACACTCCTTTAGTACAGACACACTTACACTCCTCAGAACAGACACACTCACACTCCTTTAGTACAGACACACTTACACTCCTCAGTACAGACACACTCACACTCCTTTAGTACAGACACACTTACACTCCTCAGCACAGATACACTCACACTCCTTTAGTACAGACACACTTACACTCCTTTAGTACAGACACACTCACACTCCACTAGTACATGACACAACACCGGGAAGTTTCATACTGCACGTGCTTGTAACTGCGATGAGCAGCGGCAAATGCTGCAGAAGAGGCCTTCATTCACCCCGTAAGGAGCCATTCAACCACCAGCTGGGAAATGAACCTAAAAAACAGCATGCAAGAGAGAAAATGCATGTTCATGTGTTTATGTCTGTGTGTGTGTGTCTGTCTGTGTGTGTTTATGTCTGTGTTTGTGTGTGTGTATGTGTGTGTTTATGTCTGTGTGTGTGTGTATGTGTGTGTTTATGTCTGTGTGTGTTTATGTCTGTGTGTGTGTGTGTGTGTCTGTCTGTGTGTGTTTGTGTGAGTGTGTTTATGTGTGTGCGTGTGTCTGTGTGTGTGTGTGTGTGTGTGTGTGTGTGTGTGTGTGTGTGTGTGTGTGTGTGTGTGTGTGTGTGTGTGCGTGTGTGTGTGTCTGTGTGTCTGTGTGTGTTTATGTCTATGTCTGTGTGTCTGTGTGTGTGTGTGTGTGTGTGTGTGTGTGTGTGTGTGTGTGTGTGTGGGCGTGGTAAGGGGTCCCTATGTTCCCTCCTCACACTCATGTCCTTGTGCACGTCCTCTTCTAATTCACTGCTTTCTCTCTCGCTCTCCTGCACACACACACACACCCACCCTTGCTTTGTATTTCTCTCTCTCACCTCTGTGGTTATCTGAGCCCCTCACTAAGGCGTCGTTGAGAAGATGAGGAGCTCTGGGCTCGTCTACTTGGCCTGGCTGCTGGCATCCACAATGACCTCAGGTACAGTGTCCACTCTGTCATCTCTCTCTGGGCTTGTGCTCTCAGGTACAGTGTCCACTCTGTCATCTCTCTCTGGGCTTGTGCTCTCAGGTACAGTGTCCACTCTGTCATCTCTCTCTGGGCTTGTGCTCTTGGCCAGTCACCAGTGGGAATGACCCTCAGTGTGGCTGACTGACTTTTGTTTATCAACATCAGACTTGCTAACTTTGCAACAAGTTTGCAAATATGGCTGTGGTTATACCTGTTAGGAATCTGCTTCAACATGTAAACATGTTGAGTTGAGTTTAGTGGTTGGATTCTGGTTAATGTGAAGTTCAGCACTTGAAAAACTTATAAATATTGACAGCTGATGTGTTAAGTCACTGTGGATGTCAGGTTGTCCATCATGCCAAGTGCATGTTCATTGTGTGATGTCTGCAGTTAAGGTCTGTGGAGTGGGTCCTCCTGGGGTAGTATATCATCTCGTCATCCCTGATGCTTTCAGGTCCTGATCACATACACACATTCTGCTGGTGTCACAGCATACGGGTCCTGACATGTCAGACAGTCTTTCTCGTGACACCAAACAAATGCAGTCCAACTACTGGGTGCTCACTGCAGAGTCCAACTACTGGGTGCTCACTGCAGAGTGGTCCACCAGTAGAGCAGACCAGCTCTGAATGGGAAGTTGAGACGTAGCCGATAATATGTGAACTCAATTGTTGTCAATTCTATGTTCTGTGTTCATATTCAGTTCACCAATATTCACATTGAGTTCACATTCAATTACAGTTTGCAGAATGTAGAACACACTCACAGGCACACTCTCACTCACACACACACTCACACACACACACACACATTCTGTCAAAGTTATATTAGTCCAGATGCGTCACTGTTATCTTTGAGCACATGCATGTTCCTGTCACACCCAAACTGTAAACCTTTCTACACACTCACTCACTCACTCTCTCTCTCAAACACACACACACACACACACACAGACACACACGTTCAGCTATAAATAGGTACCATATATGTTTTTCTCAGAAGCAGCTGCATGCTTTTTGGCCGTTAGGGTTAGTGATGCATACAGTGTGTGTGTGTGTGTGTAGACAGCTAAACATGAATGTATGAATAACTGTACTCTGGATGTGAGAATGTGTGTGTGTGTGTCATATGTATGTATATGAGTGTGTGTGTGTCATATGTATGTATATGAGAAAGAATGTGAATATCTCTTTGTGATGTATTATTCATGTCTACATCATTACTGATGATGTAGACATGAAATTGGTGTGTGTGTGTGTGTGTGTGTGTGTGTGTGATGACGTAAAGGTGAAATCGGGATCAGTGTGTTCTTTGGCGGAGACCTTTGATAACAGGGCTGCTGATGGGGTCCAAGCAGGGTAAAATGTCCTCAGTGGTGACTGGTCAATTATGCAATACTGTTACATTTAAACAAATACCTAAAATTAGGAAATATAAAAGCTATTCCACTTGAAACTTGAAAACACCCATCTACTGTAAATGGTAAATAGACTGCATTTACATTGTGCTTTTATAATTTATATTGTACTTTTATAATTTACGGTGTGCTTTTATAATTTATATTATACTTTTATAATTTGTGTTGTGCTTTTATAATTTTACTTATATACAGTCTACTTACAGTTGGTAAGAATGATGTAGTTCTCATTCATCCAGCTCTGGGTCGTCTCTGAGAGTACTGAGAGAGTGTGTTTGTGTTAGTCGATCCCTACTGAGTGTATGTGTAAATGTGTGTTTAAAGAGTTCAGATGCAAAGCCCTCTAAGTCCATTTGCGATGAATTTAGAGAAATATATTGATATAATTTTGAGAAATTCCAGTCCAGTCCAACTCCAATTGGATTGTTTTCATTTGATTTATTTTGATTGACTTGAAAATAAAATTCAAATTGCAGTTTGACAGAGATTAGTTATATTATTAAAACAACTGCAGAAGGAGTGTGCGAGTGTCAGTAGTGTGTGTGTGTGTGTGTGTGTCTCTATCTCTCTACTGAGTGTCTGTGTGTTCCTCATCCTGTCAGTAGACACCCTCACATCTTGCAGTGATAGTTCAGACCAACTTGACCCCAGAGTATTTACCCCCTGACAGCTAGTGGATAACTCCTGGAGAGGTCATCAGTAGTGTTAACCAAGCCCTTGTCTAGTATTAGACATCATCAGTAGTGTTAACCAAGCCCTTGTCTAGTATTAGACATCATCAGTAGTGTTAACCAAGCCCTTGTCTAGTGTTAGACATCAGTAGTGTTAACCAAGCCCTTATCTAGTATTAGACATCATCAGTAGTGTTAACCAAGCCCTTATCTAGTATTAGACATCATCAGTAGTGTTAACCAAGCCCTTATCTAGTATTAGACATCATCAGTAGTGTTAACCAAGCCCTTATCTAGTATTAGACATCATCAGTAGTGTTAACCAAGCCCTTATCTAGTATTAGACATCATCAGTAGTGTTAACCAAGCCCTTATCTAGTATTAGACATCATCAGTAGTGTTAACCAAGCCCTTATCTAGTATTAGACATCATCAGTAGTGTTAACCAAGCCCTTGTCTAGTTTTCACTGACACTACTACTGAAGCCTGGTGCTATTCTCTACTCTGAACTTTATTAGTGGTCTTCTCCTCCCACCTCTCCTCTCATCCCTCTCTCCTCTCCTCCCACCTCTCCTCTCCTTTCCCTCCTCTTTTATCTCTCTCTTTGTTCTGCCCGCTCCTCTTTTTTTCTTCCTCTCTTCTCTCTTCTGTCCTCATCTCTCCCTCTTTCCCTCCTCCTCTCTTGCACTTCATCCCCTCTCCTCTTTCTCTTATTTCCTTCCCTCCTCCCTCCCTCCCTGCCTCCCCCCCCTCCCTCTCTCTCCCTCCCCCCCCCCCCCTCTCTCTCTCCCTCCCTCTCTCTCCCTCCCTCTCCCTCCCCTCCTCTCCCCCTCCCCCCTCCCTCTCTATCCCTCTCTCTCTCTCTCCCTCCCCCTCTCTCTCCCTCCCCCTCCCTCGCTCTCCCTCCCCCCCCCCTCCCTCTCTCTCTCTCTCAGTATCCTGTGAGGATGCTCCAACACTGGGTGTGCGTGGGGGTTCCGTGTCGTTCCCCGTGCAGATGAACCTGGCTGGGATGGACATTGAGTACTTGTTCTGGCGTTTCAACACCACCCACAGCGTTCTGCGCTACAGCAACGAGTCCAAGAACCCGCTCAAGACCTACGATGAGTACGAGGGCCGCGTGGGCCTGGACCGCCACACCTACGCGCTCACCCTCAGCGGACTCAACTTCTCCGACAACGGAATCTATAGCGCCCGCATCACCGA
>JAIFZK010000150.1:1090000-1192500 GCA_027481765.1 Tenualosa thibaudeaui | reverse complement strand
GGTATGTAGGGGAAACACACTCTTCCCCTCTGAGTAAGTGTGTGTGTCAGTGTGTGTATGTGTCAGTGTATTTGTGTGTGTGTGTGTGTGTGTGTGTGTGTGTGTGTGTGTATGTGTCATCAGTCACCGGCCAAAAACATTCTTCCCCTTTTAGTCTAGTTGGGTCCCTTCCTGATGGCAGTAAGTGTGTATGGGCATATTATACAGTAAGTGTGCTAAAGTGTGTATGGGCATATTATACAGTAAGTGTGCTAAAGTGTGTATGGGCATATTATACAGTAAGTGTGCTAAAGTGTGTATGGGCATATTATACAGTAAGTGTGCTAAAGTGTGTATGGGCATATTATACAGTAAGTGTGCTAAAGTGTGTATGGGCATATTATACAGTAAGTGTGCTAAAGTGTGTATGGGCATATTATACAGTTAGTGTGCTAAAGTGTGTATAGGCATATTATACAGTAAGTGTGCTAAAGTGTGTATGTGTGTGTGTGTGTGTGTGTGTATGTGTCTGTATGTCTGTGTGTGTGTGTGTGTGTGTGTTTGTCTGTGTGTATTTGGCCAACAGACTGGAGAGGAAAGAGGAGGAGTTCTAAGTTTGGAATGTCTGCATGTTTAGAGTGGGAGGAGGTGGAGTATAGCTTGGTCTGTTAGTTAATGATCTGGCTCTGATCTGGCTCTGATCTGGCTTTCCTCTGAGTCAGTGTGCAGGATTCAGTTCACTCCTTTTTTACCCACGCATTTTTGCAACAGCTGCTGGGAGGGAGGAAGAAGAGAGAGGGAGGAGGAAGTAAGAGGGAGGAGGAACGGCTCTGCTCTTCTCTCCTCAACTCCAACTCCACTTGCAGTTCCACTCCACTGCTTGTCTTTTTTCCACCCTACAGGCCTCTGCTCTTCAGCCGTCCCCCTCTCCAGCGCTGGTAACTAAGCAACTACACTCAGATACATAACCCACCCACAGGACGGGAGGAGGCCCCATCCTAAAAAGGAAGTGGCCCATTTTAAAGAGAGAAGAAGAGGGCAACTCCAGCTGCGATGGGGACTCCTCGGAGCGACTGGGAATGATTTAGGATTCCAAGGAACGTCAGCCAGAGTGATCAGCCAGAAACTTCTCAACTCCTTACAGTAGTAGGTGAGTCAAAGTATTAATGAGGACCAAACACACACACGCACACACATGTTTTGAGAAGATATGTATGACTATGAAACACAAGCACAGCTCTCCTAGTCAATGAGCTGCAGTTACAGACAGGGCTGTGGCAGATTAACATGTCCCTCTGAATTGGAGAGAGTGACAGAGTGTGTGTGTGTGTGTGTGTGCTGGGCTACAGAGAGTTAGAGTGTGTGTGTGCGTGTGCGCGCACGTACTGGGCTAGAGAGAGTTAGCGGAAGTGTGAATGTGTGTGAATGTGTGTGTGTGTGTGTGCTGGCCTACAGAGAGTTGCTGTGTGCTCATGTACATGAGTCACCTCACACACGAGACCATACCCCACAGATACACACTTTAGCCAAGACACACTCACACATACTTTAGACATACTCACACACACACTTTAGAGACACTTACCTACACACACTTTAGAAACACACTCACACATACTTTAGAGACATACTCACACACACACACTTCAGACACACACCCACCCACAGGATATCCTTCCCTAGAGAGAGGGAACCAAGAAGTCAAATTAGTGGCGGTTTCACCTCATCTCACCTCATAGTAACACAAAAGCATCAGCCATACCTTATACATATCAGCCATACCTTATACATATCAGCCATACCTTATACATCAGCCATACCTTATACATCAGCCATACCTTATACATCAGCCATACCTTATACATATCAGCCATACCTTATACATCAGCCATACCTTATACATCAGCCATACCTTATACATCAGCCATACCTTATACATATCAGCCATACCTTATACATATCAGCCATACCTTATACATCAGCCATACCTTATACATCAGCCATACCTTATACATCAGCCATACCTTATACATATCAGCCATACCTTATACATCAGCCATACCTTATACATATCAGCCATACCTTATACATCAGCCATACCTTATACATATCAAAATCATTTCATTAAAAAGCCATACCTTATACATATCAGCCATACCTGGCTGAGTTTGAAAACAGCCTATAGATTTATATATACTGTACCTATATACTGAAATGTATAAGGACATAAACTATTATGACACGTTCTCTCCCTCAGTAACCATGGACACCATCTTGAGCTTGGTGGACATCGCAGAGAAGCTGTACTCACTGTGCCAGACGGTGCAGGATAACAAGGAGCAGTGTGGCCGTCTGGGGGGCTTGGTGTCGTCCCTGAAGGAGGTCCTGGAGAGTGTGGGGAGGCAGGAGCCCAGCCGCCGGGCCCTGGACCTGGACGCACACCTGGCCAAGCTCAGGGCCTGCTTTAAGGACGCGGAGGCGCTGGTGACCAAGTATGGCAGCACCGGCCGTCTGGGTCGAGTGTTTAAAGCCAAGGCCATGGAGGATGAGTTCCAGGGGGTGTTTACACGTCTGGACCACCTGCAGCACCTGCTCTCGCTCTCCCTGCAGGTGGAGCAGAGGGGGGAGGTGCAGGCCATGCACAACACCGTCGACAGGTCTGAGCAGAAGATCGACTCACTCCACGAGAAAATGGACAAACTGTTTCAAGAGAATGAGAAACAAGGCAAGTCATGGCATCACACACCTGACAAAGTGTGAAACCACAGGTCTTTGAGAGGGACTCATTAATCTGCACATTACACACACACACAAACAGAGAGAAACAGAGATCAAGATGTTACTGATCCTGAAATGCTCTTCTTTTGTTCTGCAGGACCAGGGACCCCCTCCCCTGCGGTCTCTATAAAGGATGCAGGTAAATTGCTGCTATGCTCACACTGAACACAGACTAATGCAGGTAGACTAATTCAGGCAAAGACTAACACATGTTTGTGGAGAAGGCCAATTTCTCCTTGCACAAGCAGCTGATGTGTGTGTGTGTGTGTGTGTGTGTGTGTGTGTGTGTCCTCAGATAAGCTGCTGAGTGCAGTGCGTAGCAGGTTTGTGGAGAAGACCAGTCTCTCCTTGATCAAGCAGCTGCTGGACGATCTCCAAGAGGACCGTGTGCTCAACTCCGAGGAGGCCGAGTCTGTGCTGGAGGAACAAACAGCACGAGCCGACCGCGCCCGCTGCCTCATCGACAGCGTGCGCAAGAAGGGCCTCAAGGCCAGCGAGAAGATGATCACACGTGTGAGGGAGAGAGACCCCACACTGAGCGAGACGCTGGGCCTTGTCTGAGGAGGAGGAAGATGAGGAGGGGGCCTTGTCTAAGGAGGAGGAAGATGAGGAGGGGGTCTGGTCTAAGGAGGAGGAAGATGAGGAGGGGGTCTGGTCTAAGGAGGAGGAGGAAGATAAGGAGGATGGGGAGGGGTCTGAGGAAGAGAGACCCCACACTGACTGAGGAGGAGGAGGATGAGCAGCGGCAGAGATGAAGGACTGGGCTGTGCTGAACACTCCAGAGACCCACTGCTGATAAAGTCACTCTAGTTGGAAATAGACTCCACCAGAACATGAACTGCCCAGACCCCTGCCCAATGACTGCCCAGTGACTGCCCAACGACTTCCCAAATCCCTGCCCAATGACTGCCCAACGATTGCCCAGACCCCTGCCCAAGGACTGATGGACTAATGTCACAATAATGTCACAATAGGACCATCACTGTCATGTGCACTAACCTATGTAGGCTATATATCAAATGAAAATATATTTTCATGCCTATTTTAATTTTTCTAAAATACACCTTCTTTTGTCAGCCATATGTGTGTGTATTTGTGTGTGTGTCTGTTATCTGTAGGCAGTGTTTATTGCTCTGTGCCTTGATTAAATCATCTGTCCTTTCTCTATCTATGGGCAATTCCACACAAAATTGACTTTTTGTCACACATATAATGCCAGTAAAACACCATAATGCAAATGAAATGCCATAGTATTATTGCCATTATTATTATGCGGTGTGATGTGAACAATTATGTGGTGTGATGTGACGTCCACATCCCCAGCCTGTCATACTTTGTTGACCTGTGTGTTCAGGTCTAATCATGTGCTTTTTTAATGTCTCTATATCTCTATATAAATTAGAGGTTTTGATTCAGATTACACTGCTGTCATACATCTCTGACCTATCTATATTTTTTAATGTGATGTAGAATTTTGATAGGCCTAGTTGTAGTTTCAAGCTATCTATATGTTAGGCTTATATAAATAGTCTATGGGCGGTGGTGGTGTAGTGGTTCAGGAACCTGGCATGCAAGTAGCCTGGAAAGTTGTGGGTTTGAATCCTGGCTGCCACCGTTGTGCCCCTGAGCAAGGCACTTCACCCTAAGTTGCTCTAGGGAGACTGGCCCTGATGTAATTGATATATAAGTAAATAAGTTGCTCTAGGGAGACTGGCCCTGATATAATTGATAGTTGACAAATATGTAAGTCGCTAAATGCATAAGTAATAAATAATAATAATAAGCCCTGTCTCACCTGCCTGGGCTCGTACTGTGCCATGTCTGATGAAGCACCGGCTGGTGGCGGCCACGACACACCTGCAAGCCAGGACATGTGAGGAACAACGGTCCATGATCAAAGGTCCTCATGCGCATGTATACTGGTGGGCGGCTACCCGACGGCTACAGACAAACATTACTAACTGCGTGTGACTGGCTGACCAAGATGGCAGCGTGTGATTGGCTGAATTTACTAGCCTGGCCCTGGCCACTGTATGAGTAATCTCTCCATGGTTCTCCGGATGTCTTGATGGTCTTAACTAATCTAGAGTCGTGTGTTGTGTGGAAATAAGTCATTTATGTATGGTGATGGCTCACTATTGTCTTAACTCAAGGCTAAACACTGGGATGAAAGTAGATGTGATGATGAATAATGGGCACAGAAAGAACTGAGTTGGCTCAGTCATAGAACACATCAGGCCATTTCCCACCTGATGCAGCTCTGGGGCCTCCACCTGAATTCATCTGACTCTATCTGACTCCACCTGACTCTATCTGTCTCTGTCTGACTCCACCTGACTCTATATGACTCCATCTGACTCCACCTGACTCCACTTGACTCCATCTGATTCCACCTGACTCCATCTGACCATCTGACTCCACCTGACCCCACCTGACTCCACCTGACTCCATCTGACTCCATCTGACTCCACCTGACTCCATCTGACTCCATCTGACTCCATCTGACTCCACCTGACTCCATCTGACTCCACCTGACTCCATCTGACTCCATCTGACTCCACCTGACTCCATCTGACTCCATCTGACTCCACCTGACTCCATCTGACTCCACCTGACTCCATCTGACTCCATCTGACTCCACCTGACTCCACCTGACTCTATCTGACTCCATCTGACTCCCAGTCTATCTGCCCCCTTTATCTGTGTCTTCCTGTACAAAGGAGAAACAGCTCTCATGTCAGAATTGAAAAAAGAAGAGATTCTGCTTGTCATCACAGCAGCTGGAAAGGGTTGTCATAATTGTGTGACTCATGTAAGATGTGCACAAGACAGTCTTCTCACACACACACACACACACACACACATACACCGTACAAGCACACCATCTCTTTCACTGTGAAGGGAAGAGTGATTCTGTGTTTTTGAGTGTGTTTGTGAGTGTGTGTGTGTGTGTGTGTGTTATTATCTGATGAGTGGGTCTATGTGTGTGTGTGTGTTATCTAAGAGAGCTGAGTATGTGTTGTCTCCTGCTGAATGTGACAAGCCCAGAGGTCCATCTGTGTGTGTGAGGGGGAACAGGTCCAGCCTAAGCCCCACCAGGTCTGGGACAGAACCAAGGAAACACAGCAGGGCCTCCACATGCTCATCGGCACCTGGACCACCATGCATACACACACACAGGCACAAACAAACACACACACACACACATTTGTCTGTGATGCCCTGCAGTGCGAGGCAGCATCTGAAAACACACACACATACTTCTCTTTGATACCATGTAGTGCAAGGCAGCATTGGAAAAAGTATATACACGTATACACACACACACACACACACAAATCAATGATGTGACGCTCACGTTTTGTGGGCATGTGGTTGATATATATGTTTTTGAAAAATATGAAAATAGCCTGACAAATTACTTTTTAAACATAATTTTCATCAAACCCTAATCTCTTTATTCCATTATGACATAATAATGAAAGAATTACTATAAAAATATCAATACGGTGTAACCATAAATGAAAAAATAAAAAAATGACACTTACTGAAAAAATGTGAATTTCTCTCCAAAGTGCTCTTTAAAATAATGGAGTTGAATTGGTCATTATGATCACAGGATCCAGAGAGTGTTAACTGCTCTGATGGTAATGAGCAATTAAAGTGCCTGGGATGGGATCCTGAAGGCAGAATGGTATGTAGCAGAGAGATGATGATTTAGTCTCTGGATCCTGTGATCAAAATGACCAACTCAACTCCAATTCACACACTGACATGCTAATTATGTCAGTGGGTGACTCACGTGACCCATTGTCACATGATCAGGGGTGTGGTCTACAGCTCACAGACACACCCACAGTCCAGAGATAAATCTCCTGGTCTTCCCACGATCCATTTGCACTGATTGTTATTTATTTGTTTTATTACCTCCACCAGTACACTACCTCAACACACTGTATGCTGCTTGCCAGTTTGTACTCATGTCTGTCGTATCTGTCTTATTGTCTGTCTGGGTACTCAGTGGTTTTACACAGGTGTTTTTCTTCTCTCATATAGCACTTTTGTACAGTAGTTCTTGTAAAGACTGATTTATTTTTTACTATTTTTTACTTTTTACTTTATTTTTTATTTTTATTTTTAGTTTTTACGTAGGACATTTATACCTTGCGCTGTGTGCACTTTAAAGGAGTTGCTTTAAATCTCATTATACTGTGTATAATGACTATTCTATTCTATTACCAGACCAGAACTGAAGAAGCCTTCTGGATGAAAGGTGAAACGTCTTCAAGCTCTAAAAAGAAGTCCAGTTGTATTGGTAACTCTCTTTCAAATTAAATGATGAGGCCAATATCTGCTCACTTAGGTTACACATCAAATGATTTAGGCCAATATCTTCTCACTTCTCACTACACATCAAATGGTGTGACCTCTGCAAAATATTGATAAACCATTATAATCATAAAATATAGCATTTATGTAAAAGATGTTTTAATATTCACACCAAGGTCAAGTGTTCACATAGCTGTCCATAATAATGGCTGCAATGTTTGATTTTAAAGTGAAATGTCAAGTTGTGTAACCGGTTACCCCATTTGACTCCTTTCTGTTTTCAGACCAATTGGATTAAATTTGTGATGGCAATTTCATAATGTTTATCATTTACATAGATTCTTTGTCATTTCTTTCTATTGCGGTCAGCTGGTGTAACCGATTCATGTCAACTGGTGTAACCAGTATTTTTCATTCACCTTTTTCAAACTGGTGTAACCTGTTTATTCATTCACCCTTTTCACCAAAACAGTTCAGTCATACAAGAAAATCTCATATTATTTCAATTTAGAAATATAATTGAACAGAATGTCTCTTCATGGGATATTCATGGGAATCAAAATTCCATGAGTGCGCTGAGATAAACTCAGGAACGTGAAGTATGACATTTTTTGTAGTTACATCATTTGACAGTTTAATGAGACTTCTGTTCTATTTTTGGTCAAAGTTAATGTGAATGTCATATAACGTAATAAGAGACCAACATTTTCCAAATTCCAAATCCCCAGCCTGTCATACTGTGTTGACCTGTGTGTTCAGGTCTAATCATGTGCTTTCTAAGTCTAGTCTTGTCTATGTCCATTGGGACTATCAATCACTGTCAGTTTTCGTTTGAAAAGTTTTCGTTGGACCCCGAGGGCACTGTAGGCTGACATTCCACAAATAAAGGAAGGCTTCCTACGGGTCCCTGATCCCATCAATCAACACAGCTGTCACAGATCAGGCTGTATGGGATGGGAGCCTCACGGCTCTCTTCAGTATTATCTGTAGTCATTGCTTATTGAATAGAGTTCTGTTGCTTTAAGACTCCGCAGTGCAAGTCAGGAAGCCACGCCTAGTGACAGGGGGCATTCCTGTAAACCAAAACTACTGGTAATGTCTGTCATTCCCTCACTCCGTATTTCTGTCTTTCTCCATTTCTGTTTCTTAGTCTCTATCTCTGCCTCTCCTCCTGTATGTCTCTGGGTGTGTGTATGTGTGTGTGTGTGTGTGTGTGTGTGTGTGTGTGTGTGTTCATTCACAGGTGACCCTGCGTGCAAAACAAGGTAACGTTAACAATGACCACGGAAGCCATTATTTCCCTGAGCCAGGACCAGTTCAGCTGCTCCATCTGCCTGGAACTACTGCGGGATCCCGCCACCCTCTCCTGCGGGCACAGTTTCTGCCTCACCTGCATCCGTGAGTACTGGGACCAGGGTCCGAGTAAAGGCCCCTGGAGCTGTCCCCAGTGCCGACACGCCTTCTCCCCCCGGCCCGCGCTCGGCAGGAACGGCATGCTGGCGGAGGTAATCAACCAGCTAAAGGAGAAGAGACTTCGGTCGGAAAGAACTGCCATGCAGGGTGATGCGGGGCCGAGCGACGTGGGACCGAGCAATGTGGAGTGTGACTTCTGCACCGGGAGGGTGAAGCAGCGAGCGGTGAAGTCCTGTCTCACCTGCCTGGGCTCGTACTGCGATGTTCACATGCAGCCGCACCGCGACGTGCCGTGTCTGATGAAGCACCGGCTGGTGGCGGCCACGGCGCACCTGCAAGCCAGGACGTGTGCGCAGCACGAGCGCCTCATGGAAGCTTTCTGCCGCACGGACGAGCATCTGATCTGTCTCATGTGCGTCATGGAGGACCACAGCGGCCACAACACCGTCTCAGCTGCTGTAGAGAGGAACGACAAGCAGGTTCAAACTCTCAGCCCTAATTTGAACTGAATTCATAAAAGTAGCTTATGAATATAAACACATAGAAATGTGATTATTATTATTATTGTCTAATTATAGAAAAATGTGTAATAGCTCAGTAAATAACTCAAAAGATTGCATGTGAGTGTGTGTGTGTGTGTGTGTGTGTGTGTGACTCCAATAAAAACACTACAAATAGGGGATGTTGTGGCTAATAGTGTGTGTGTGTGTGTGTGTGTGTGTGTGTCCACAGAGGGCCCTGCTGGAGATGAAGGCAGAGACTCAGAAGAGACTGCAGGCCAGGGAGAAGGACCAGCGGAAGCTAAGACAAGAGCTCAAGACCGTGAGGGTCAGTTCTCCTGTGTGTGTGTCTGTGTGTGTGTACCTTTTTAACTCATTCTGTCTGTGTGGCTGAGGTCTTCAGTGTGACCTTTGTGATCCCCAGACCTCTGCCCAGATGGCGCTGGTGGACTCAGACAGGATGTTCTCGGACCTGGTGAGCTTCATCGAGCGGAAGCGGAGTGAGGTGGCGTTGCTGATCCGAGTGCGTGAGGCGACGGAGGTGAGCCGCGTCCAGACGCTTCTGGACCAGGTGGAGCAGGAGATGGCTGAGCTGCAGAGCCGACAGATGGACATGGAGACACTCCTGCAGACAGAGGACCACGTGGAGTTTCTACAGGTACTGTAGGGGATAGATAGATAGATAGATAGATAGATAGATAGTAGGGGAGAGAGAGAGAGAGAGAGAGAAAGAGAGGCGGCCTCACAATACACGCTACAGCACACACACTTTTAACCCCTTTAGGGAAGGAATCAATTAAAATGATCACCTTGCTTTTGGAAATTGATCCATTATGACAGAACACCATAAGGTGACACTTCAGCATTGTCATACTGCTTGTCATACTGAGAGAGAGAGAGAGAGAGAGAGAGAGAGAGAGAGAGGTGGCCTCACAATGCACGCCACATTGTCATACTGCTTGTCTCGGATCTTGGAGAGAAAAACACCAGTGCCAAGTCATCTTCCTTGTTTGAGTTTGAGTGTGTGTGTGTGTGTGTGTTTGTGTGTGTGTGTGTGTGAGTGTGTGTGTGTGTGTGTGCACGCGCAAGACTGTCCAATCATGAATGTTGGTAAACTCCATATTATAAGTCATACTTCTGTGCGTATGTGTGTTGTCCATGTAGAGGTACCAGGCCCAGTCCATGTCTGAAGGCCAGGCCAGGATCACGTTTGTTCCAGAGTTCTCTTTCAGTCACATGATAGTGTCCGTGTCTGTGATGAAGGAGAAGACAGAACAGATCTTCCAGGACAGGTTGGACTCAAAGCCACACAGAGGTGGGGGAGGTTTTCAGTCGAGTATCCAACACAATCTAAGGGCCTGAGACTCCCTCTCAGATCCACAGATAGATTTGTAGAAGCCCCATTGTCCCTCAGGCTCTGGGATGCAACATGCCAATGCAGCTGCCGCATTGCTAGGGACGTTTCCTCAATGTCAAGTCAATTAGGGGGTTCTTTTTCTTCTCTCTGGTGCATACCGCCACCTACTGTCCAGCAGTGTGTAAAGGGACTTATAGTGCGTTCACTGCAGGGAGTCATAAATGTGCAGATTAGCTTCAGCATGTTTGCACATATGGCACCACATTGAGCAAAAAAGGAGCCATGATCAAAGGTCATGCGCATGTATACTGGTGGGCGGCTACCCGACGGCTACAGACAAACATTACTAACTGCGTGTGACTGGCTGACCAAGATGGCAGCATGTGATTGGCTGAATTTACTAGCCTGGCCCTGGCCACTGTATGAGTAATCTCTCCAGTTATTTACAATACCTCCATGGTTCACCGGATGTCATGTCTTAACTAATCTAGAGTGATGCAGCCCCATTGACATCACAAACTCCCACTTCCCATTATCCCTTGATGACACTATTAGTGGGCTATGGAGTTGTCCCTACCAAGATGGCAGCGCCATCGATGTATAATGGAGAACCCAATGTGGCATCTACAAATCTATCTCTATGCTCTGCTGATCCACTCTGCAAATGCTGACTGCTGCCAATGCTAATGCTAATGCTAATGGGCTTTCATTCATTCAGCTGAGGAGAGGAGATTGGAGGCCTGGAAGCTGCGCTCTTTAAACACTATTATGGGATGAGAGGGAGAGATGGAGAACTGGGGAGCACAAATGAACCTGTAGTTGTTTATTTACCATGGTCCTGTGTCCCTTCAGGTGTGCAGGTGGGAGACTGCGTGCGGGTGAAGGCGTCTGTGTCCCGGCCCAAGTATGGCTGGGGTGTGCCCAGGGTCACACACAGTAGTATTGGAGTGGTCAAAGGTAAGGACACTTTCCCATTGAACAGCGTGTATGTCTTAATCACTGTTAGTCGTGTGTTATCCTTCACACTTCCCACTTCTCCTAGCCTAATTCTTCATCTTAATCATCTCTAGTGGCTCAGAGGTAATCCTGATGCTTGTGGCATTACTAGAATACTCCTGTGGGTGGGTGTGGCCACCTCAAGTACAGATGCAGGTAACCCTGAGTTACCCAGACTGCTCCTCTCATGTTGCTGATGTTTACGAGTTACCCAGACTGCTCCTCTCATGTTGCTGATGTTTACGAGTTACCCAGACTGCTCCTCTCATGTTGTTGATGCTCCCTCAGGGGCATTCATAAGGGCCCTTGTGTGGCATGCCCAGTTACCCATAATACACCTATGGTGTGTCCAGTTACCAATAATACACCTGTGACATGTCCAGTTACCTATAATACGTTTGTGTGGTGTCCAGTTACCTATAATCCGCCTTTGGTGTGTCGTCTCTCTCAGCTTTAGACCCGAGTAGACAGCAGGTAAAGGTGGACTTCCCTGAGAATGCTAACTGGACAGCCTTGCTACAAGAGATAGAACCGGCCCCCTAAGGACCTCAACACAGCCCTGCTACAAGAGATGGAACCGGCCCGCTAAGGACCTCAACACAGCCCTGCTACAAGAGATAGAACCGGCCCGCTAAGGACCTCAACACAGCCCTGCTACAAGAGATGGAACCGGCCCCCTAAGCACCTCAACACAGCCCTGCTACAAGAGATGGAACCGGCCCGCTAAGGACCTCAACACAGCCCTGCTACAAGAGATGGAACTGGCCCGCTAAGGACCTCAACACAGCCCTGCTACAAGAGATGGAACCGGCCCCCTAAGCACCTCAACACAGCCCTGCTACAAGAGATGGAACCGGCCCCCTAAGCACCTCAACACAGCCCTGCTACAAGAGATGGAACCGGCCTGCTAAGGACCTCAACACAGCCCTGCTACAAGAGATGGAACCGGCCCGCTAATGGACCTCAACACAGCCCTGCTACAAGAGATGGAACCGGCCCCCTAAGCACCTCAACACAGCCCTGCTACAAGAGATGGAACCGGCCAGCTAAGGACCTCAACACAGCCCTGCTACAAGAGATGGAACCGGCCCGCTAAGGACCTCAACAGAGCCCTGCTACAAGAGATAGAACCGCCCCCCCCCCCCCCACAGTCTGGAGAACAGTGATGGCTTAGAACCAGCGACCATCTCACCTTGCCAATCAACCCAGTCAGTAGGAAATCTATGCAGTAACTCATCACATTTATCTCTTATCATTTCTATTCATCACATCATATGGGACAATATGGGCTGATCACAAAGTGTAGGTCTGCATAGCATTACACTGTTGCATTCACTAACTGTAAAACACAAACACTTCCTAAGTGTCAAAAAAATTAGTTGGCTCAGCCATAGAACACACCAGGCAAATTCCCACCTGATGCAGCTCTGGGCCCTCCACCTGACTCTATCTGACTCTATCTGACTCCATCTGACTCCATCTGACTCCACCTGACTCCATCTGACTCCACCTGACTCCACCTGACTCTATCTGACTCCATCTCACTCCCAGTCTATCTGCCCCCTTTATCTGTGTCTTCCTGTACAAAGGAGAAACAGCTCTAATGTCAAAATTGAAAAAAGAAGAGTTTCTGTCATCACAGGAGCTGGAAAGGGTTGTCATAATTCTGTGACTCACGTAAGATGTGCACAAGACACTTCAGTCTTCTCACACACACACACACACACACATACACCGTACAAGCACACCATCTCTTTCACTGTGAAGGGAAGAGTGATTCTGTGTTTTTGAGTGTGTGTGTGTGTGTGTGTTATTATCTGAGGAGTGGGTCTATGTGTGTGTGTGTGTTATCTAAGAGAGCTGAGTATGTGTTGTCTCCTGCTGAATGTGACAAGCCCAGAGGTCCATCTGTGTGTGTGAGGGGGAACAGGTCCAGCCTAAGCCCCACCAGGTCTGGGACAGAACCGAGGAAACACAGCAGGGCCTCCACATGCTCATCGATACCTGGACCACCATGCATACACACACACAGGCACAAACAAACACACACACACACACACATTTGTCTGTGATTCAATTCAGTTTAGTTTTATTTATACAGCGCCTTTTACAATAGTATTGTCTTGTGGTGCTTCACAGAAAGAGCACCCAAGAGCAACAGGGGCAAGGAAAAACTCCCTTATGTTCAGTTAATCTAGGAAGAAACCTTGGGCAGATCTATGACTCAAGGGGCTAACCCAACTGCCGGGGGTCATGCAGAAAAATTACAATCAGTAGTAACCATGACAGACTATAAGTTGCCTATGGTTTTACCTGAGGTTCATAATAGTTCATAATGAAGTATTATCCCACTTTACATTATATGGTAGTCAGTCTATAGGTGGTTATCAGGAATTAATTCCCTGCAGTGCGAGGCAGCATCTGAAAAAACTTCTCTGTGATGGCCTGTAGTGCAAGGCAACACTGAAAGAAGTATACATACACACACACACACATACATACACACAGACACGGGTCAATGACGCTCACGTTTTGTGGGCACGTGGTTGATATATAAATTTTTTGAAAAATATGAAAATAGCATCATTTTCATCGAACCCTAATCTCTTTATTCCAATATGACATAATAATGAAAGAATTACTATAAAAATATCAATATGGTGATAAAAAAAACAAAAAAATTACACTTACTGAAAAAATGTGAATTTCTCTCCAAAGTGCTCTTTAAAATAATGGAGTTGAATTGGTCATTATGATCACAGGATCCAGAGAGTGTTAACTGCTCTGATGGTAATGAGCAATTAAACTGCCTGGGATGGGATCCTGAAGGCAGAATGGTATGTAGCAGAGAGATGATGATTTAGCAGTCTCTGGATCCTGTGATCAAAATGACCAACTCAACTCCAATTCACACACTGACATGCTAATTATGTCAATGGGTGACTCACGTGACCCATTGTCACATGATCAGGGGTGTGGTCTACAGCTCACAGACACACCCACAGTCCAGAGTTAAATCTCCTGGTCTTCCCATTACCAGGCCAGAACTGAAGAAGCCTTTTGGATGAAAGGTGAAATGTCTTCAAGCTCTAAAAAAAAGTCCAGTGTCATGATCCTACTTCCTGTTACTCCGGCTACCCACTGGACTTTCTATGTACTGCCACCTTTGTGTCTTGTTTATCTCACCCATGTGCTCTTGTTTTGGTTTTCTGCCCTGCCCCTTTTTCCTCCCCTGCTTTGCACCCGCTCCGCATGTCTTTGATTTCCTGAATGAACCTCACCTGTCTCTTGTTTGTTAGATGTTGTTGTTCTAATTGCTATCTGTCGTTGTTTCTATGATTCCGTGTTTGCTCGATTCCCCTCTCGTGCTTTTTGCCTCATCCGAGATTTCTGAGATTTTTGCCTCTTTGGTTCTGTGGATAATTTTGAGTTTGGACTGTGATTTTCTGAATTGGATTAATGCTTTTTGTTGGGACTTTCGCCTACCCGTTTTGTGGATTACTGTTTTTTGGTTTTTGATCTTCTGAGCGTTTTCCCTTTTTGTGATTCTGAACTATTATAAATAAACCTGTCTTAATCTGCATTTGGGTCAGTCTGAGTTTCCAAGTACTTTACAGTACAATCAGACCAGGAATGGACCCAGCGGATTTTGGACATGTTTCGGAGGTCGTCCAGCAGCATGGAGCTCTGCTCGGCCGCCAACAGACAAGCCTCAGAGAGGTTATTGCCCAGAACCAACCACCTCAACTTTTCCCCGGACAGTCGGAGCCTTCGGCAGCCGCCCCATTAGTCTCCACGACCCCGACCTATCACGAACCAAGGCTTCCCCCGCCCGAACGATACGCTGGAGAGCCGGGCACTTGTCGTTCTTTTTTGTCTCAATGCACCCTGGTCTTCAGCCTCCAACCGGGGTCATTCCCTACTGATCGGGCTAAGGTCGCCTACGTGATTACCCAACTGTCGGGGCGCGCCAGAGAGTGGGGGACGGCGGTCTGGGACAATGAGTCTCCTGTCTGCGACAACTTCCAGGAATTTTCTGCCGAGATGAAGCGAGTGTTCGACCGCTCCAAACATGGACATGAAGCGGCCCGCGAACTTCTCCACCTGCGTCAGGGCTCTCGTTCCGTCTCGGATTTTGCTATTGACTTCCAGACTCTGGCGGTCTCTTCCGGATGGGGAAAGGAGGCGCTGTTCGACACTTTCTTAAATGGTCTCTCTGAGGAGTTGAAGGATGAGTTGGTTTCCCATGATCTGCCCGAGTCCTGTGAGGGATTAATCAACCTGGCCATCCGGATCGACACCAGGCTTCAGCAGCGTCGATGCTTCAGGACGCCCGGGGCTGCCAGGGGGGAACCTGCTCGTTGTGCTGCCTCCTCGACTCCTCCTGTACCCACACCTGAGCCGATGCAAGTGGACCGGACACGCCTGACTCATGAAGAGAGGCAACGAAGACTTCGCTCCCGTTTATGCTTGTACTGTGGCCAACCTGGACATTTTATTGCGACGTGCCCATTAAAAGCCAGCGCTCACCCGTAAGAGGGGTAAGGGTGAGCGTGACACCGACTTCCCCCTCATCTGCCCAACGAACCCTCCTTCCTGCTATCCTTGCGTGGGAGGATCAACGGCGAGAGACGGCGGTCCTCGTGGACTCCGGAGCAGAGGAGAGTTTTGTGGACGCAGACTTGGTAGCCCAGTGGGGCCTACCCATCGAAGACCTTGATGAGACCCTGGTGGCTAACGCATTGACGGGGGTAAGACTGGCCACCATCCGGCACATTACTAGACCGGTGAGTCTCACCCTTTTTGGTTCACACCACGAACTTATGAAATTCTATGTGATTAATTCTCCTGACACCCCAGTAGTTCTTGGGCACCCCTGGCTGGTCAAACACAACCCACACATTGACTGGGTGGGGAGACGTGTTGTGGGGTGGTCCCTGCCCTGCCAGTCTTCGTGTCTTACCCTAGACCAGGTTCCTGTTAGGACTGTTCCCCTCCACACGGAAGAGTTCCCTGATCTGTCGGGAGTACCCCCTATGTATATGAACCTCAAACCAGTCTTTAGTAAGTCCTGTGCCTCATCCTTGCCTCCACACCGGCCCTATGACTGTGCCATCAACCTCCTCCCCGGTGCCTCACCTCCCAGGGGGTGCCTATACTCCCTTTCCCGCGCCGAGACGGAGGCGATGGATCTGTACATTAAAGACTCTCTGACGACGGGCATTATTCGCCCTTCCTCTTCCCCAGCCGGAGCGGGTTTTTTCTTTGTTTCAAAGAAAGACGGCTCACTCCGGCCGTGCATTGACTATCAGGGTCTTAATAATGTTACGGTAAAGAACCGTTACCCTCTCCCCCTCATGTCTACTGCCTTCGAACTGCTACAAGGGGCCAAGATTTTTACGAAACTGGATTTACGGAACGCTTATCACTTGGTCCGCATTCGTGAGGGAGACGAGTGGAAGACAGCTTTTAACACTGCTTCTGGACATTACGAATATTTGGTAATGCCATTTGGACTTACTAATGCCCCTGCGGTTTTCCAGACCTTTGTCAATGATATTCTTAGAGACATGCTGAATCGTTTTGTTTTTGTCTTTCTTGACGATATTTTGATCTTTTCCAAGTCCCTCCCTGAACACATCTCCCATGTTCGCACCGTCCTGCAACGTCTGCTTGACAACGAGCTATACGTGAAGGCGGAGAAGTGCGAATTCCATCAAGAGACTGTCTCCTTCCTCGGCCATGTCATCTCCCCGGGCTTTATCCATATGGACCAGGAAAAGGTCAGAGCTGTCCTGGAGTGGCCTAACCCCATCAATCGCCGAGGCTTACAAAGTTTCCTTGGATTCGCCAATTTTTACCGAAGGTTTGTGCACATCAGCCAAGCCAAGCGACTGAACCCCAGACAAGCACGTTGGTCATTGTTTTTCTCTCGATTTAATTTCACCTTGTCCTACCGTCCCGGCCATAAAAATGCCAAACCCGATGCCCTTTCCCGACAGTTTACCACCAGCAAAAACTTCCCAGATCCTGAACCTATTCTTCCACCTCACCGCATTGTAGGGGCAGCCCGTCTCGATATTGAAGCCACGGTTACCGCGGCTCAAGCAGACGAGGCTGGCCCTAGCCAATGCCCCACTAACCGTCTCTTTGTTCCGAGCTCTGTACGCCCACAGGTCCTGCAATGGGGTCACTCTTCCCAACTCTCCTGTCACCCCGGGTCTAGGAGGACCCTTGCTTTCATTGGGAGGCGGTTCTGGTGGCCAGCACTGAGGGAAGACGTCGAACGCTTTGTCCAGTCCTGCCCAACGTGTGCCCAGAACAAGACCTCTACTCAGCCCCCTGCCGGTTTGCTGCAACCCCTTCCTGTGCCCCGAAGACCCTGGTCCCACATCTCCCTGGATTTTGTAACAGGTTTACCCCCCTCTGCCGGTAACAACACCATCCTCACCATTGTCGATCGATTCCCTAAATCAGCCCATTTTGTTCCCCTGCCAGGCCTTCCATCTGCCAAAGAGACTGCTAACCTTTTGATACAACACGTTTTCAGAATTCACGGACTACCGGTAGAGGTGGTTTCGGACCGAGGCCCCCAGTTCACATCTGCCTTTTGGAAAGCCTTCTGTAAGTTACTGGGAGCCTCTGTCTGTCTTCCGGTTTTCACCCCCAGAGCAACGGCCAGACGGAGAGGGCGAATCAACTCCTGGAGACGATCCTGCGGTGTATGGTGTCCCAGAATCCGACCTCCTGGAGCCAGCAGCTTCCATGGGCAGAATATGCCATTAACTCTCATGTTTCTTCTGCCACAGGCCTTTCCCCCTTCGAGTGTTCGGTGGGCTACCAACCTCCGCTATTTCCCGAGCAGGAGGAGGAGGTCGGAGTGCCGTCAGCCGAGACCTTCATCCGACGTTGCCGACGTGCCTGGAAACGCGCCCGCACCACTCTTCTTCGTTCGTCGGCAAGGATGAAGGTTCAGGCTGACAAGCATCGCTCCCGAGCACCACAGTACCGTCAGGGGCAGCGTGTGTGGCTCTCTACGAAAGACCTACCTCTAAAGACGGAGTCCCGTAAGCTCTCTCCTCGGTTCATTGGCCCGTTCCCCATCTCTAAAGTTCTCAGCCCCACCGCAGTCCAGCTCAAGCTCCCCTTGCCCCTACGCCGCATTCACCCCACCTTCCACGCCTCCAAGATAAAACCGTTTATTTGTAGCCCCATGCACCCTCCCCCTGCCTCCCCACCACCCCCCCGTCTCATCGAGGGCGCAGAGGCTTATACGGTCAAGCGCCTCTTGGACGTTCGTCGCCGGGGCCGGGGGCTCCAGTACCTCGTGGACTGGGAGGGCTATGGCCCTAAAGAGAGGTGCTGGGTCCCAGCCCGGCACATCTTGGACCCAAATCTTATTACAGAATTCCGCCGCCAACGCCTCGCTTCGGCCAAAGGGACGCCAGGAGGCGTCCATTAGAGGGGGGGTACTGTCATGATCCTACTTCCTGTTACTCCGGCTACCCACTGGACTTTCTATGTACTGCCACCTTTGTGTCTTGTTTATCTCACCCATGTGCTCTTGTTTTGGTTTTCTGCCCTGCCCCTTTTTCCTCCCCTGCTTTGCACACGCTCCGCATATCTTTGATTTCCTTAATGAACCTCACCTGTCTCTTGTTTGTTAGATTGCTTTCCTCCCTATATTTTCTCCAGTCGCTCCATTACCCCTTGTCTGATTGTCTGACCGTGTATCTGTCCGTAAGT
Source organism: Tenualosa thibaudeaui (assembly GCA_027481765.1). Lineage (NCBI taxonomy): Eukaryota > Metazoa > Chordata > Actinopteri > Clupeiformes > Clupeidae > Tenualosa > Tenualosa thibaudeaui. The sequence goes on along the minus strand of JAIFZK010000150.1, from coordinate 1,173,402 downwards.
CTCGTGTTCTAATTGCTATCTGTCGTTGTTTCTATGATTCCGTGTTTGCTCGATTCCCCTCTCGTGCTTTTTGCCTCATCCGAGTTTTCTGAGTTTTTTGCCTCTTTGGTTCTGTGGATAATTTTGAGTTTAGACTGTGATTTTCTGAATTGGATTAATGCTTTTTGTTGGGACTTTCGCCTACCCGTTTTGTGGATTACTGTTTTTTGGTTTTTGATCTTCTGAGCGTTTTCCCTTTTTATGATTCTGAACTATTATAAATAAACCTGTCTTAGTCTGCATTTGGGTCAGTCTGAGTTTCCAAGTACTTTACATCCAGTTGCATAGAACTGAACACTTTGACTACCATGACCTGAGTGAATGACAATCTTCCCAGACGAGATCATATGACAAAATGTACTGAGTGTCAGGTTTGGTAACTCTCTTTAAAATTGGTCAGTTAAATGATTTAGGCCAATATCTGCTCACTTAGGTTACACATCACATGGTGTGACCTCTGCAAAATATTGATAAACCATTATAATCCAAAAATTATAATAGTAGATTATTACAAAAAAAGCATTTATATAAAAGATGTTTGAATATTCACACCAAGTTGAAGTGTTTACATAGCTGTCCATAATAATGGCTGCAATGTTTGATTTTAAAGTGAAATGTCAAGTTGTGTAACCGGTTACCCCATTGTTACCCCATTTGACTCCTTTCTGTTTTCAGACCAATTGGATTAAATTTGTGATGGCAATTTCATAATATTTATCAGTTACATAGATTCTTTGTAATTTTTTTCTCTTACGGTCAGCTGGTGTAACCGATTCATGTCAACTGGTGTAACCTGTTTTTTCAGTTTTTAACGGGTAATTCAAGCTGTTAGGATCGTAAGCTAAGTATGTAACTAAAAACAGAAGGTAAATATTTCTGAATGTACATATGATTATTTTAGTTTTTTGTTGATTATTTTTGTTGATGTAGCTAACAGACAAAACAAGCACATATGAAGATGCAGGAGAAAAGGAATCTCTGACAAACTCATGCTAGCTCCTTGCACATGCTAATCATTGGCTTTAGCATCCTCATCTTCTCTGCAGTGATGTTGCAGCGGGTGAGAAGCACAAATGTAATGTCAGGACAGTCCTAGAAGCACTGCAGCAGCACCCAACAGTAGTATGGCTGAAAACTCTGCCATTCTCTCATAATTCTCCGCATCAACTCTTCCTCATGATGCTCATATCCAGACAAACAAAAATAAACAAACAAAAATATCCAGACTTCATTCGCAATTCAGAACACTACATCCATGTCATGGGTTTGAGAAATGTTGTTCAACTGTTGAAGTTGAAGGAGCCATTCCTCAAGCGAAGACACACTCAAGCCAAGACCCAGCTCTGTCTTGGAGAGGCAAAAGAGAAATTGAATAACTGGAACGATGTGGACCCAATTCTCAACCTTTCTCTGACACTCCTCTTCATCTGACGTGGCTTAGCGGAGAGCCATGAAAAACTACTGGAAGCTGAGATGAATGAAGCGGAACATCATTTTCTTTCAGAGTTTTTGCTTCAGGACGAGTTTGCACAAGAAGGGCACACTGGCTGCATCTGAAACCATCTCCAGAATCTGCTCTCTCTCTGTTTGTACCAGCTGTGTCACGCTCCTCAGCAGAGTGGGGACAGACTGACTCAAACTCAAACCCTGGCAGTGATGCTCCTCAGCAGAGTGGGGACAGACTGACTCAAACTCAAACCCTGGCAGTGATGCTCCTCAGCAGAGTGGGGACAGACTGACTCAAACTCAAACCCTGGCAGTGATGCTCCTCAGCAGAGTGGGGACAGACTGACTCAAACTCAAACCCTGGCAGTGATGCTCCTCAGCAGAGTGGGGACAGACTGACTCAAACTCAAACCCTGGCAGTGATGCTCCTCAGCAGAGTGGGGACAGACTGACTCAAACTCAAACCCTGGCAGTGATGCTCCTCAGCAGAGTGGGGACAGACTGACTCAAACTCAAACCCTGCGCCCAGTCATGCATGGTCTTCTGGGCAGTGATGGACTTGCCCATCCAAGGTGTACATGTGTATAATAACATACCTGTGCCAGGTGTACTGTACATGTTTATAATTTCATACCTGTGTCATGTAGATGTTTATAATTCCATTCATTTGTCAGGTGTATATGTATATACTCACATACCTGTGCCAGGTGTACATGTTTATCATTTCATACCTGTGCCAGGTATAGATGTGGCAGAAGCAGATGAGTCCCCCCTGAGCTTTCAAAAGGAAGAAAAACAAGAGTCTGATTCACTCAAAATCTCAACAGCCAACACAAGCCCTCAGCAAAGCATGGGCCAGCTTGTATGAAGATACCTGCAAATAACTGTTTGCAACCGTACCTGAACAGGTGTAGGAGATGGTGACGTAGGGTACGTCAAGATCTCTAGGCTACTGCCCATTAGCAATGGCAATGAACTTGTAGACCTATGCTATATCAGGCACTTCGTTGCGCACTACTGTAAATTCATTGTGTGCTAACTGAAGAAATGGTGTTATGTCAAAAAGCAGGTAGGCCCATGCCTACTGAACTGATCAAACAACTGTCTACACTAACACTGTCACTAATGCACATTAACATTACACGCAGGAAAAAAGCCTAAGTAGGATACAACAAATCTTAAACAGCCCTACTTGGCTGAAAAACGTCAGCGGAAGACAAGTTATTTTTAGGCATGAGTGAAAGCCATGTTGAAAGAATGTTTCGTTTCACTTCCGCATATTACTGACGCACCCATTGCACATCTGTCCGAGTGTTTAAAAACTTCTGACGTCCTGGGTGTTGTGCTAAAGGCCTATTGTTAGTGGAGGAGATTTGTTGTAAGACTTAAATACTACGGTTTAACATTTTTAAAGATGCGCAGCTCGTTTTAGACTCGGAATTAGGCCAACATCCCTAACCAACCAATTACTGGCTGTTAAGTAAAAAAAAAGAAACCAGGAAGGAAATGGGCTGGTCATCATGCCATCCATCGTCTATTCGCCAGTGCCACTATGTAGTGCTTTAGTCTCTGACAGTGTTATTCCCTTTGAAATTAATTGAATTAGAACCATAAGTCAAATACAATTGACGTTAGACCTAGGCTACATCTTCTCGCACACAGAATTTTGTCTCTTGGCGGAAGAATCACTGTTAGGTGTGTTAGGCAATCCAGATTTTGAAATATGTTGAGTGGAAAAGGAAAACGCTTTTCTAGTTTCGTTTTCTCCAGCCCTTCCGAAGATAGGACACTTGGTCTACCGCACGCACGGTGACCGTCCTGGCCGCCAACAAATCAGGTAGGCAAAATACAGATCCTCAGTCAAAGAAACTTTCTGTAAGATAGTCTATATGTCCATGAAATAATAGCCTCATACTTTTGTGAAACGTGGTCTATAAAGAGAGCTGCAGGAGCGCTCTCGGACAGTCTGAAGCAGCGAAACCACCAACTCGTTTACATTTAGGCAACAGAACATCTCGGAAGTTATGGTGGTTTGTTATTATAATGGGAAATATGATTTTTCTAAAATATTATTCTTAGGACGGCTGGTTGAAATTCTATAGGCTATAAATGGCTTTGTTTACAGGGGTCACTAGCTGAAAGTTTGAAATGAATGGAGTAGACTGAACCCTGTTAATTTCCTGTGAATAAAGTAGGCTTATCGATCTGTCGATCCCGTCCATTCAGACACCCTGTTAATTCCTTCAGGTTGAATAAAGTAGGCATATCGATCTGTCGATCCCGTCCATTCATACACGCATAGTTTCAAGTTCATGAAGTCTGCGTCAGAGTTGGTATCATAACTGTGTGTTCTGAGTCTGAGTGTAGTGGAGGCGTATAGTAACTAAGCAAATCTACTGAAATAATGTAGCCCCATTAAATATTTTTTCAAGTATCTGTGCCTACATTTTAAAGACAAATATTGTACTTTTGACTCTGAAGTACATTTGAAGAGTTTTTGCAATAATGTGATAATACTGAAGTCCAAAGTGTTGTCAGTGATGGTTTAAAGAGGGGGTTTATTGAACTGTTGGGCCACAGTCGACAAGTTTAGCACTATATATTTGGAGGAGCTATGAGTGGTAGTGAATATGATCGATATGATGTACTTAGTCCAAGCTGTGCATTTTTGTCGCATCCAAGTATCAAGTGCAGTCTGACCGTTCTGAAGCACCACTAAAGCATTACTTGAGTATACTTGCATTAAAATGTGTGCGCACACACCAGAGATGTCACATGGTGGGAGTGCCACCTCCTCCCCGAGCTACTTGTGGAAGAGAACCACGTCTTTGGTCTGGGTTCTCCTGGTTGCACCGGTAACCCGGTTTCTGACTGGACTACTGACATGAGATTTTGACCAGGAATTAGCATAACCCCAAGATATGCACACTTGAAGAAATCAGAACTTAAAAGCCCAAAGGCCAAAATTTACATTATATGTAAAATGAATTTTTTTTTAGTATACTATATAATATATATAGTATACTAAAGTGCACTCTGAGAATTTTGAATCCTAAAGCATTACTTAAGAACACTTGCTTCATAATGACTATGATAAATTAGCATCACTTTTTTCAAACTTTAAGTACAGCAGAATGCCAGTGTTTTGGAGAAAATAGGGAGTTAAAAAAAGGGAGTTATCCCACTCACTTCTCATCATGTTATAATCATAGCAAAAAGCTAAACATGTACTTAAAAAATTGAGATATATCCCTGCTGAAAAAACAACCTGACCAGCTTATGATTGTTTGCTGGTTGAAGCTATGTTTTCACAAGAGTTTTGCTGGTTTAGATGGTTGACCCAGCTTATGATAGTAGTATTATAATGATTTGACCAGCTTAGACTAGTCATTTTAGCTGGAGATTGACTTGTCAATCCAGCAATGTCCAGCTGTATGGCTGGTCAAACCAGCATGACCATCTTAAACCATCAATGTAAGCTTGAAAGGCTGGTCACTAGTATGGTCAACATAAACTAGCACACATATGACTAGCTTCTCAGACCAACATGACCAGCTTCCTAAGGTGGTCACACCAGCATACCCAAGTGGTGGCACAAACACAAAGACCAGGTAGAGTTGGTAAAACAGCTTTGACCAGTTAAAACCAGCCACCAGCCTAGGCTGTTTTTTCAGCAGGGATGCTATTAGGTGCTAAGCTGGGTCAAGCTAATGCTAAGTTGGTCCATTTTTTGACAGTAAACCTAGTTGTGTATAATTCACTGGGACTTCTAGCCTGGAAGTGAATTGAATTATGCTATGCTATGCTAAAATACTGATTTGAACCATTAACCTAGCCTGTCATGATTCACCGGAGCACTCTTAACGTTAGACGTTAGCCTAAAGCTACCCTATTGTGTACAATCATAGGCTTCTTGGTGTAATGGCTTTAGAATAATAAATACTATTACCTCATATTAAAAGGACCTCACCTTTGCTCTATCAGTCTCCTAAAGATTGCCAGTCCAGTGTGTCACTCCCAGCGTGTAGACGTTTCAAACTAACAAACAAATTGTACTGTATCTGTACTTAGAGTGGGGTATCTGTACTTAAAGTAGGGTATCTGTACTTCAACAGGAGTGGGGTATCTGTACTTCACCAGGAGTGGGGTAACTGTACTTAGAGTGGGGTATCTGTACTTAGAGTAGGGTATCTGTACTTCACCAGGAGTGGGGTATCTGTACTTAGAGTGGGGTATCTGTACTTAGAGTAGGGTATCTGTACTTCACCAGGAGTGGGGTATCTGTACTTAGAGTAGGGTATCTGTTATTCACCAGGAGTGGAGTATCTGTACTTAGAGTGGGGTATCTGTACTTAAAGTAGGGTATCTGTACTTCAACAGGAGTGGGGTATCTGTACTTCACCAGGAGTGGGGTATCTGTACTTAGAGTGGGGTATCTGTACTTCACCAGGAGTGGGGTATCTGTACTTCACCAGGAGTGGGGTATCTGTACTTAGAGTGGGGTATTTGTACTTCACCAGGAGTGGGGTATCTGTACTTAACCAGGAGTGGGGTATCTGTACTTAACCAGGAGTGGGGTATCTGTACTTAGAGTAGGGTATCTGTACTTCACCAGGAGTGTGGTATCTGTACTTAGAGTGGGGTATCTGTACTTAACCAGGAGTGGGGTATCTGTACTTCACCAGGAGTGGGGTATCTGTATTTTACCAGGATCTGTATCTGTACTTAGAGTAGGGTATCGGTACTTAGAGTAAATATACTTCAATTATATTTATACAGTTCCTTTTACAATAGTATTGTCTCATGGCACTATATAGCAAGGAGCACCCAAGAGCAACAAAGGCAAGGAAAAACTCCCTTGTGGTTGTTAATCTAGGAAGAAACTTTGGGCAGATCAACGGCTCAAGGGGTCAACCCAACTGCCAGGGGTCATGCAGGAAAAGCACAACAGTGGTTATCATGATAAACTACAATTTGTCCACGATTTTAGCTGAGGATCATAATAATTCCAAAATATATTCCATAGGTGGTTATCAGAAGTTATGGCTTACTTAACTTACTTACTTAACCAGGAGTGGGGTATCTTAACCAGTAATGGGGTGTCTTAACCAGGAGTGGGGTATCTTAACCAAGAATGGGGTGTCTTAACACGAAGTGGGGTATCTTAACCATGAATGGGTTGTCTTAACCAGGAGTGGGTTGTCTTAACCAGGAGTGGGGTGTCTTAACCAGGAGTGGGGTATCTTAACCAGGAGTGGGGTGTCTTAACCAGGAGTGGGGCATCTTAACCAGGAGTCGGGTGTCTTAACCAGGAGTGGGGTGTCTTAACCAGGAGTGGGGTATCTTAACCATGAATGGGTTGTCTTAACCAGGAGTGGGGCATCTTAACCAGGAGTCGGGAGTCTTAACCAGGAGTGGGGTATCTTAACCAGGAGTGGGGTGTCTTAACCAGGAGTGGGGTATCTTAACCAGGAGTGGGGTGTCTTAACCAGAAGTTGGGTATCTTAACCAGAGTGGGGTATCTATACTTTTTTATGCGGTGCAGAATGTGCAGAATGAATGAAATGCCTCTGATTTTAGGCACACAACCAAAGCAGAGGATGTCTAGGCTGCTGCTGGACTGCTGCCTGTTATGATGTGTCAAAGTCCATGTGCTCCTCCCTGCAGAACTTGCTTAAAAAATGGAGCAATGTGCATTATTGACGTCAGACTACTTCCTGTTTTGATTTCTAAGTCGTTTAGTAGTACATAGTACAACAGCAGGCAGGCTAACGAGTGTGCTCACGTGTTAGACAGGCATATGGATCTGACAACAACAATTTTACTCTTGGATATAAAGGAGTAGGCTTTACACACAGAAGTTCCAAGATCCTGCTGTAAAAAGTGCCATCATTGCCACCCTACTCTGTATTTTCTTTTTCTAGGGTGACTACACAAGTCCATATATGTAAAACAAGGTCAATTATAGACGCTAGTTTGTTTCTAAAACCATAGAAATTAGCCATAGAAATGAAATACACACTGTATTTCCTTTTTGGCAAACAAACAAAATACTGATAATGTGCTTGTAATATATCTGAAACTACATATCTGAACATGTGCTTGTTGGTATACCTGAAATGCCACCCATGTCAAGAGACTCTGATTGGGCTTGGTTCCTCAGGCTATGTTTATTTAGCCGGATAGGACATGCAATTTATTGACATTTTATTGATGGAAATAAAGCAAATAAATTATTCACAGAACTGTCAGTAAAACAAATGTGTTAACATGCAGTTAACAAGTTAAAGTAAAAGTTGCCATGCGTAGTTCCAGTGGAATCATTTCGGTTTCTAAACTTTTAAATCATCTTGATTTTCCCCTGCCCTCTCCTTCCCCAGGCATGGAGTATGTGGAAAAGATCATAGATGTGGCCAGAGTGCTGTACAAGCACTACCAGAATGTGAAGGCCAACTACAAGCGGTGCAGTCGGCTGGTGGACCGAGTGAAGGTGGTGGAAGAGGTTGTGAAATGTGTGACCAGCGAGAACCTGGACAACGAGCTGGTGAGAAAGGCGCTGGAAGCCCTGGAGGGGATCCTGCTGGCTGCGCAGAAGCTGGTGAGGAAGCATACAGACTTTAACCGGTGTGTGCGTGCCATGAAGGCTGGGAGCCTGAGGGACAACTTTCTGGACGTGAACCAGCAGCTGAGTGAGGTGTCGGCGCAGCTGAGCCTGTGCCTGCAGGTAGATCAGGTGATCATGCTTAATCAGGTGTTTGAGGCCCAACGCAGGGAGACGGAGGACCAGCAAGATGCAGAGACTGACCACTCCCAGTGGGAGAAAGGTGAGATGCACACACACACACACACACTCACACACGCACCTGATACAAACTCATGCAAACACACCCACACACACAGATGCACCCAATACACGCTTATGCTTAAACACACACACACACACACGCACCCAATACATGCTTATGCTTAAACACACACACACACACACACTCACACACGCACCTGATACAAACTCATGCAAACACCCCCACACACACACGCACCCAATACACGCTTATGCTTAAACACACACACACACACACTCACACACAGACGCACCTGATACAAACTCATGCTCAAACACACACACACAAACACACATACGCACACACACACACACGCACCCAATGCACGCTTATGCTTAAACACACACACACACACACACCCAATACATGCTTATGCTTAAACACACACACACACACACACTCACACACGCACCTGATACAAACTCATGCAAACACCCCCACACACACACGCACCCAATACACGCTTATGCTTAAACACACACACACACACACTCACACACAGACGCACCTGATACAAACTCATGCTCAAACACACACACACAAACACACACACGCACCCAATGCACGCTTATGCTTAAACACACACACACACACACACGCTCACACACAGACGCACCTGATACAAACTCATGCTCAAACACACACACACAAACACACATACGCACACACACACACACGCACCCAATGCACGCTTATGCTTAAACACACACACACACACACGCTCACACACGCACCTGATACAAACTCATGCAAACACCCCCACACACACACGCACCCAATACACGCTTATGCTTAAACACACACACACACACACTCACACACAGACGCACCTGATACAAACTCATGCTCAAACACACACACACAAACACACATACGCACACACACACACACGCACCCAATGCACGCTTATGCTTAAACACACACACACACACACACACCCAATACATGCTTATGCTTAAACACACACACACACACACACTCACACACGCACCTGATACAAACTCATGCAAACACCCCCACACACACACGCCAATACACGCTTATGCTTAACACACACACACACACACACTCACACACAGACGCACCTGATACAAACTCATGCTCAAACACACACACACAAACACACACACGCACCCAATGCACGCTTATGCTTAAACACACACACACACACACACGCTCACACACAGACGCACCTGATACAAACTCATGCTCAAACACACACACACAAACACACATACGCACACACACACACACGCACCCAATGCACGCTTATGCTTAAACACACACACACACACACGCGCTCACACACAGACGCACCTGATACAAACTCATGCTCAACATGAACCCAAGCCCAACACAATATCTGCATGCTGGTGAGAGCTTAGAGTCCTTTCAGAGTTCTATTTTCATGTATTGCTCAGTTTTTCAGATTTGTGTGTAGTTTCAGATGTGTGTGTGTGTTTAATCCTGTCATGTTGTGTGTGTGTTTAATCCATCATGTTGTGTGTGTGTTTACTCAATCATGTTGTGTGTGTGTGTCAGTGTGCTTGTTTGTGTGTATTTGTCTGTGTGTGTCAGTGTATTTGTGTGTGTGTTTGTGTGTGTGTGTGTGTGTTTGTGTGTGTGTGTTTGCAGGGCACTCAGTACCTAAAGGATGAGAAGTGAAGCACAAGCCCCAGAATGCTTGAAATGTGTGTGTGTTGGGTATGGGAGGGGGAAACACACTTTCCCTCTGAGTATGTGTGTCAGTGTGTGTATGTCAGTGTATTTGTGTGTGTGTGTGTGTGTGTGTGTGTGTGTGTGTGTAAACATCAGTCAATGGCCAAAAACATTCTTCCCTTTAGTCTAGGTTGGGTCCCTTCCTGATGGCAGTAAGTGTGTATGGGCACATTATACAGGTTAAGGAAGTGTGTATGGGCATATTATACAGTAAGTGTATAGCAAAGGGCATATTATACAGCAGTGTGCTAGTGTATGGGCATTATACAGTAAGTGTGCTAAAGTGTGTATAAGTACACATCCATAAGTGTGCTAAAGTGTATGGGCATATTATACAGTAAGTGTGCTAAAGTGTGTATGGGCATATTATACAGTTAGTGTGCTAAAGTGTGTATAGACACATACAGTAAGTAAGTAAAGTGTGTATGTGTGTGTGTGTGTGTGTGTATGTGTCTGTATGTCTGTGTGTGTGTGTGTGTGTGTGTGTTTGTCTGTGTGTATTTGGCCAACAGACTGGAGGAAAGAGGAGGAGTTCTAAGTTTGGAATGTCTGTATGTTGAGTGGAGGAGGGAGTATAGCTTGGTCTGTTAGTTAATGATCTGGCTCTGATCTGGCCTCTGATCTGGCTGAGTCAGTGCAGGATTCAGTTCACCTTTACTCCACGCAGCAAACAGCTGCTGGGAGGGAGGAAGAAGAGAGAGGGAGGAGGGCAGAGAGGAGGAACGGCCTGCTCTTCTCTCCTCAACTCAACTCCACTTGCACCCACTCCACTGCTTGTCTTTTTTTCCACCCTACAGGCCTCTGCTCTTCAGCCGTCCCCTCTCTCCAAAGGCAACTAAGCAACTACACTCCAGATACATAACCCACCCACAGGATTTGGGAGGAGGCCTCTATCCTCGAAGTGGCCCATTTTAAAGAGAGAAGAAGAGGCAACTCCAGCTGCGATGGGGACTCGGAGCAACTGGGAATGGATTTAGGATTCCAAGGAACGCTGCCAGAGTGATTTTGCCAGAAACTTTCAACTCCTTGCAGTAGGTGAGTCAAAGTATTAATGAGGACCAAACACACACACGCACACACACATGTTTTGAGAAGATATGTATGACTATGAACACAAGCACAGCTCTCCTAGTCAATGAGCTGCAAAGCTACAGACAGGGCTGTGGGCAGATTAACATGTCCCTCTGAATTGAGAGGACAGAGTGTGTGTGTGTGTGTGTGTGTGCTGGGCTACAGAGAGTTAGAGGTGTGTGTGTGTGTGTGTGCACGTACTGGGCTAGAGAGAGTTAGTGGAAGTGTGAATGTGTGAATGTGTGTGTGTGTGTGTGTGCTAGTCATAGAGAGTTGCTGTGTGCTCATGTACATGAGTCACCTCACACACGAGACCATACCCCACAGATACACACTTTAGCCAAGACACACTCCACATACTTTAGACATACTACACACACACACTTTAGAGACACTTACCTACACACACTTTAGAAACACACTCACACATACTTTAGAGACATACTCACACACACACACTTCAGACACACACCCACCCACAGGATATCCCTCCCTAGAGAGAGAGGGAACCAATAGTCAAATTAGTGGCGGTTTCCCCACCTCATTCACCTCATAGTAACACAAAAGCATCAGCCATACCTTATAGCCATATTTTATACATATCAAAGCCATACTCTATACATCAGCTATACCTTATACTATCAGCCATACTGCTATACATCATACTATACATATCAGCCATACCTTATACATCAGCCATACTCTTATACATCAGCCATACTCTATACATCAGCTAAGGCCTATACATATCAGCTATACCTATACATATCAGCCATACCTATACATCAGCCATACTCTTATACATCAGCCATACTCTTATACATCGCCATACCTTATACATATCAGCCATACCTTATATCAGCTATACCTTATACATATCAGCCATACCTATACATCGCCATACTTTATACATATCAAAATCATTTCATTAAAAAGCCATACTATACATATCAGCTTACTCTGGCTGAGTTTGAAAACAGCCTATAGATTTATATATACTGTACCTATATACTGAAATGTATAAGGACATAAACTATTATGACATCGCTTCTTCCTCAGTAACCATGGACACCATCTTGAGCTTGGTGGACATCGAGAGAAGTTGTACTCACTGTGCCAGACGGCAGGATAACAAGGAGCAGTGTGGCTGGGCCTGGGGCTTGGTGTCGGCCCCTGAAGGGAGGTCCCCTGGAGAGGTGGGGAGGCAGGAGCCCAGTCACTGGCCCTGGACCTGACGCACACCTGGCCAAGCTCAGGGCCTGCTTTTAAGGACGCTGAGGCGCTGGTGACCAAGTATGGCAGCACCGGCCGCCTGTCGAAAGTGTTTAGCCAAGGCCATGGAGGATGAGTTCCAGGGGTGCTTACACGCCTGGACCACCTGCAGCACCTGCTCTCGCCTCCCTGCAGGTGGAGCAGAGGGAGGCAGGTCATGCACAACACCGTCACAGGTCTGAGCAGATCGACTCACTCCACTTTTAGAAAATGGACAAACTGTTTCAAGAGAATGAGAAACAAGGCAAGTCATGGCATCACACACCTGGACAAAGTGTGAAACCACAGGTCTTTGAGAGGGACTCACCCACATTACACACACACACAAACAGAGAGAAACAGAGATCAAGATGTTACTGGATCCTGAAATGCTCTTCTTTGTGTAATGCAGGACCAGGATCCCCTCCCGCGGTCTCTATAAAGGATGCAGGTAAATTGCTGCTATGCTCACACCAACACAGACCACTGCAGGTAGACTAATTCAGGCAAAGACTAACACATGTTTGTGGAGAAGGCCAATTTCTCCTTGCACACAAGCAGCTGATGTGTGTGTGTGTGTGTGTGTGTGTGTGTGTGTGTGTCCTCAGATGCTTTGCTGAGTGCAGTGCGCAGCAGGTTTGTGGAGAAGACCAGTCTCCACTCCATCAAGCAGCTGCTGGACGATCTCCAAGAGGACCGTGTGCTTCACTCCTGGGTGAGGCTTTGTAGCCTGTGCTGGGAGGAACAAACAGCATCAGCCGATCAAGGCTGCTGCCTCATCGGCCAGCGCGCAAGAAGGGCCTCAAGGCCAGCGAGAAGATGATCACATGTGTGAGGGAGAGAGACCTCACACTGAGCTGATGCTGGGGCCTTGTCTGAGGAGGAGGAAGATGAGGAGGGGGCCTTGCTCAAGGAGGAGGAAGATGAGGGAGGGGGTCTGTCTAAGGAGGAGGAAGATGAGGAGGGTCTGGTCTAAGGAGGAGGAAGATGAGGAGGATGGGAGGGGTCTGAGGAAGAGAGACCCCACACCACTGAGGAGGAGGAGACGAGCAGCGGCAGAGATGAAGGACTGGGCTGTGCTGAACACTCCAGAGACCCACTGCTGATAAAGTCACTCTAGCTGGAAATAGATCACCAGAACATGAACTGCCCAGACTCCTGCCTAATGACTGCCCAGTGACTGCCCAATCCACTTCCCAAATCCCTGCCCAATGACTGCCCAACGATTGCCCAGACCCTGCCCAAGGACTTACGGACTAATGTCACAATAATGTCACAATAATAGGACCATCAATGTCATGTGCACTAACCTATGTAGGCTATATATCAAATGAAAATATATTTTCATGCCTATTTTAATTTTTCTAAAATACACCTTCTTTGTCAGCCATATGTGTGTATTTGTGTGTGTCTGTTATCTGTAGGCAGTGTTTATTGCTCTGTGCCTTGACAACCATCTGTCCTTTTCTATCTATGGGCAATTCCACACAAAATTGACTTTTTGTCACACATATAATGCCAGTAAAACACCATAATGCAAATGAAATGCCATAGTATTATTGCCATTATTATTATGTGTGTGATGTGAACAATTATGTGGTGTGATGTGACGCCCACATCCTGTAGCCTGTCATACTTTGCTGACCTGTGTTCAGGTCTAATCATGTGCTTTTTAATGTCTCTATATCATAAATTAGAGGTTTGATTCAGATTACACTGTCATGTACATCTCTGACTCCATCTAGTATTTTTTAATGTGATGTAAGTGATAGGCCTAGTTGTAGTTTCAAGCTATCTATATGTTAGGCTTATATAAATAGTCTATGGGCGGTGGTTGTGTAGTGGTTCAGGAACCTGGCATGCAAGTAGCCTGAAAGTTGTGGGTTTGAATCCGGCTGCCACCGCAGCTCCCCCTGAGCAAAGGCACCTCACCTGCTGCTCTAGGAGACTGGGCCCTGATGTAATTGATATATGGGCAACAAGTTGCTCTAGGGAGACTGGCCCTGATGTAATTGATAGTTGACAAATACAAGCTCGCTAAATGCATAAGTAATAAATAATAATAATAAGCCCTGTCTCACCTGCCTGGGCCTGCAGACTGTGCCATGTCTGATGAAGCAATCGCTGGTGAAGTACACGACACACCTGGGCAAGCCAGGACATGTGAGGAACAACGTCCATGATCAAAGGTCCTCACAAGATGTGTATACTGGTGGGCGGTTATCTGACGGTTACAGACAAACATTACACCGCGGTGACTGGCTGGGACCAAGATGGCAGCGCGGCGACATTGAATTTACTAGCCTGGCCCTGGCCACTGTATGAGTAATCTCTCCATGGTTCGGATGTCTGACATGGTCTTAACTAATGTAGAGTCGCGTGTTGTGTGGAAATAAGTCATTTATGTATGGTGATGGCTCACTATTGTCTTAACTCAAGGCTAAACACTGGGATGAAAGTAGATGTGATGATGAATAATGGGCACAGAAAGAACTGAGTTGGCTCAGTCACAGAACACATCAGGCCATTTCCCACCTGATGCAGCCTGGGGCCTCCACCTGAATTCATCCGACTCCCATCTGGACTCCACCTGGACTTCATCTGTCTCTGTCTGACTCCACCTGACTCTATGACTCCATCTGACTCCACCTGACTCCACTTGACTCCATCTGATTCCACCTGACTCCATCTGACCATCTGACTCCACCTGACCCCACCTGACTCCACCTGACTCCATCTGACCCATCTGACTCCACCTGACTCCATCTGACTCATCTGACTCCATCTGACTCCACCTGACTCCATCTGACTCCACCTGACTCCATCTGACTCCATCTGACCTCCACCCCGGACTCCATCTGGACTCCATCTGACTCCACCTGACTCCATCTGACTCCACCTGACTCCATCTGACTCCATCTGACTCCACCTGGACTCCACCTGACCTCATCTGACCTCCATCTGACTCTCAGTCTATCTGCCCCCCTTTATCTGTGTCTTCCTGTACAAAGGAGAAATGCCTCTCATGTCGAATTGAAAAAGAAGAGATTCTGCTTGTCATCACAGCAGCTGGAAAGGGCTGTCATAATTGTGTGACTCATGTAAGATGCACAAGACAACACACACACACACACACACACACACACATACACCGCATACACACCATCTCTTTCACTGTGAAGGAAGAGTGACTCTGTGTTTTTGAGTGTGTTTGTGAGTGTGTGTGTGTGTGTGTGTGTTATTATCTGAGGAGTGGGTCTATGTGTGTGTGTGTGTGTTATCTAAGAGAGCTGAGTATGTGTTGCCCCTGCTGAATGTGACAATTCTCCAGAGGTCCATCTGTGTGTGTGAGGGGGAACAGGTCCAGCCTAAGCCCCACTAGGTCTGGGACAGCAAGGAAACACAGCAGGGCCTCCACATGCTTATCGGCACCTGGACCACCATGGCACACACACAGGCACAAACAAACACACACACACACATTTGTCTGTGATGCCCTGCAGTGCAAGGCAGCATCTGAAAACACACACATACTTCTCTTGATACCATGTAGTAAGGCAGCACATTGGAAAAGTATATACACGAGATATACACACACACACACACACATCAATCAATGATGACGCCACGCTTTTGTGGGCATGTGGTTGATATATATGTTTTGAAAATATGAAAATAGCCTGACAAATTACTTTTAAACATAATTTTCATCAAACTTAATCTCTTTATTCCATTATGACATAATAATGAAAGAATTACTATAAAATATCAATTGATGGTGTAAATCCATAAATGAAAATAAAAATGACATCTCTACTGAAAAATGTGAATTTCTCTCCAAAGTGCTCTTTAAAATAATGGAGTTGAATTGACACAGGATCACAGATCCAGAGAGTGTTAACTGCTCTGATGGTAATGAGCAATTAAAGTGCCTGGATGGATCCTGAAGGCAGAATGGTATGTAGTAGAGAGATGACATTTGCCCTGGATCCTGTGATCAAAATGACCAACTCAACTCCAATTCACACACTGACATTACCTATGTCAGTGGGTGACCTCACGACCCATTGTCACATGATCAGGGGTGTGGTCTACAGCTCACAGACACACCTGGCACAGTCCAGAGATAAATCTCCTGGTCTTCTCCTAATGATCCATTTGCACTGGATTGTTATTTATTTGTTTTATTACCTCCACCAGTACAATTACCAACACACTGTATGCTGCTTGCCAGTTTGTACTCATGTCTGTCGATTCGTCTTATTGTCTGTCTGGGTACTCAGTGGTTTTACACAGGTGTTTTTTTCTTTTCTCTCTTATAGCAGTTTTGTACAGTAGTTCTTGTAAAGGACTTATTTATTTTTTACTATTTTTTACTTTTTACTTTATTTTTTATTTTTATTTTTAGTTTTTACGAGGACATTTACCTTTGCGCTGTGTGCACTTTAAAGGAGTTGTTTTTAAATCTCAATATACTGTGTATACGACTATTCTATTCTATTACCAGACCAGAACTGGCAGTTTTCTGATGAAAGGTGAAACGCTCTTCAAGCTCTAAAAGAAGTCCAGTTGTATTGGTAACTCTCTTCAAATTAGTCAATTAAATGATAAGGCCAATATCTGCTCACTTAGGTTACACATCAAATGATTTAGGCCAATATCTTCACTTCTCACTAATATCAAATGTGACTCCTGCAAAATATTGATAAACCATTATAATCATAAATATAGCATTTATGTAAAAGATGTTTTAATATTCACACCAAGGTCAAGTGTTCATAGCGTCCAATAATGGCTGCAATGTTTGATTTAAAGTGAAATGTCAAGTTGTGTAACCGGGTTACCCCCATTTGACTCCTTTCTGTTTTTCAGACCAATTGATTAAATTTGTGATGGCAATTTCATAATGTTTATCATTTACAGATTCTTTTGTCATTTCTTTCATTGGCGTCAGCTGGTAACCGATTCATGCTAACTGGTGTAACTAGCATTTTTCATTCACCTTTTTCAAACTGGTGTAACTCTGTTTTTCATTCAATTTTCACCAAATCAGTTCATTACAAGAAAATCTCATATTATTTCAATTTAGAAATATAATTGAACAGAATGTCTCTTCATGGGGATATTCATGGGAATCAAAATTCCATATGCGCTTGAGATAACTCAGAACGTGAAGTATGTGAAATTTTTTGTAGTTAAGCATCATTTGACAGTTTAATGAGACTTGTTCTATTTTGTCAAAGTTAATGTGAATGTCATATAACGTAATAAGAGACCAACATTTTCCAAATTCCAAATCCCCAGCCTCTGTCATACTGTGTTGACCTGTGTGTTCAGGTCTAATCATGTGCTTTCTAAGTCTAGTCTTGTCTATGTCCATTGGGACTATCAATCACTGTCAGTTTCGTTTGAAAAGTTTGACCCCGAGGGCACTGTGAAGACATTCCACAAATAAAGGAAGCCTTACGGGTCCCTGATCCCATCAATCAACACAGAACCAGCAGATCAGGCTGTATGGGATGGAGCCTCACGGCTCTCTTCAGTATTATCTGTAGTCGTTGTTTATTGAATAGAGTTCTGTTGCTTTAAGACCTGCAGTAAGTCAGGAAGCCACGCCTAGTGACAGGGGCTCCTGTAACCCAAAAACTACTGGTAATGTCTGTCTATTCCTTCACCCGTATTTCTGTCTTTCTCCATTTCTGTTTCTTAGTCTCTACACCCTGCCTCTCCTCCTGTATGTCTCTGGGTGTGTATGTGTGTGTGTGTGTGTGTGTGTGTGTGTGTGTTCATTCACAGGTGACCCTGCGTAAACAAGGTAACGTTAACAATGACCACTAGCTTCACATATTTCCCCTGAGCCAGACCGTTCAGCTGCTCCATCTGCCTGAACTACTGCGGATCCCGCCACCCTCTCCCGCGGCACAAAGCTTGGCCTCACCTGCATCCGCGAGTACCGGGACCAGGGTCCGAGAAGGCCTCTGGAGCTGTCCTCGAAAAGTCAACACGCCTTCTCCCCGCCCGCGCTGGCAGGAACGGCATGCTGGCGGAGGTAATCTCACCAGCTAAAAGGAGAAGAGACTGGTCGAAAGAACTGCCATGCAGGGTGACAGGGGCCGAGCGACGGGACCGAAAGCAATGGGAGTGTGACTTCTAATCGTGAGGGTGAAGCAGCGAGCGGTGAAGTCCTTGTTCACCTGCCTGGGCTCGGTAGACTATGATGAAACACATGCAGTCAAGACCGCTGACGCGTCGCGGTTCGATGAAGCACCGGGCTGGTATGCCACGGCGCACTCCGTGTTTTGTGGACGCGTACGCAGCACTCCAGCGCCTCATGGAAGCTTTCTGTCGCTAACGGATTCAGCATCTGATCTGTCTCATGTGCGTCATGGAGGACCACAGCGCTACAACACCGGGGTCTCAGCTGTAGAGAGAACGACAAGCAGGTTCAAACTCTCAGCCCTAATTTGAACTGAATTCATAAAAGTAGCTTATGAATATAAACACATAGAAATGTGATTATTATTATTATTGTCTAATTATAGAAAAATGTAATAGCTCAGTAAATAACTCAAAGATTGCATGTGAGTGTGTGTGTGTGTGTGTGTGTGACTCCAATAAAACACTGCCACAAATAGGGGATGTTGTACTAATAGTGTGTGTGTGTGTGTGTGTGTGTGTGTGTGTGTCCACAGAGGGCCCCATGGAGATGAAGGCAGAGACTCAGAAGAGACTGCAGGCCAGGGAGAAGGACCAGTGAAGCTAAGACAAGAGCTCAAGACCGAGGGTCAGTTCTCTGTGTGTGTGTCTGTGTGTGTACCTTTTTAACTATTCTGTCTGTGTGGCTGGAGGTCTTCAGGACCTTGTGATCCCCAGACCTCTGCCCAGATGGCGCCAGACCTGTGACAGATGTTCTCGACCTGGTGAGCTTCACGAGCGGAAGCGGAGGAGGGTGGCGTTGCTGATCCGAGTGCGCGAGGCTTAACGGAGGTGAGCCGCCCAGACGCTCTGGACCAGGTGAGCAGGAGATGGCTGAGCTGCAGAGCCGACAGATGACATGGAGACACTCTGCAGACAGAGGACCACGTGGAGTTTCTAAGCAGGTACTGTAGGGGAGGATAGATAGATAGATAGACAGATAGATAGTAGGGAGAGAGAGAGAGAGAGAGAAAGAGAGGCGGCCTCACACACACGCCAGCACACACATCTCTCTTTAACTCCCTTTAGGGAAGGAATCAATTAAAAATGATCACCTTGCTTTTGGAAATTGGATCCACAGACAGAACACCATAAGGTGACACTTCAGCATTGGCCATACTGCTTGTCTACTGAGAGAGAGAGAGAGAGAGAGAGGTGGCCTCACAATGCATCACATTGTCATGCCTGCTTGGTCTCGGATCTTGGAGAGAAAACACCAGTGCCAAGTCATCTTCCTTGTTTGGAGTTTATGTGTGTGTGAGTGTGTGTTTGTGTGTGTGTGTGTGTGAGTGTGTGTGGTGTGTGTGTGCACGCTGCAAGACTGTCCAATCATGAATGCTGTACCCATATTATGTCATACTTTCTGTGCGCATGTGTGTTGTCCATGTAGTAGGTAAATTGTGTCTAGTCCATGTCTGAAGGCCAGGCCAGGATCATTGTTCCAGAGTTCTCTTTCAGTCACATGATAGTGTCCGTGTCTGTGATGAAGGAGAAGAGCAGAAAACAGATCTTCCAGGACAGGTTGACTCAAAGCCACACAGAGGTGGGGAGGCTTTCAGTCGAGTATCCAACACACCTAAGGCCTACTCCTCTCAGATCCACAGATAGATTTGTAGAAGCCCCATTAATCCTCAGGCTCTGGGATGCAACATGCCACGCAGCGTTGCATTGCTAGGGACGTCAATGTCGTCACTAGGGGTTTCTTTCTTCTCTGGTGCATACCGCCACCTACTGTCCAGCAGTGTGTAAAGGACTTATAGTGTCTACTGCAGGGAGTCATAAATGCAGATTAGCTTCAGCATGTTTGCAGCATATGGCACCACATTGAGCAAAAAGGAGCCATGATCAAAGGTCATGATGTATACTGGTGGGCGGGCACCACGGCTACACAAACATTACTAATCAAGGGTGACTGGCTGACCAAGATGGCAGCATGTGATTGGCTGAATTTACTAGCCTGGTTCCTGGCCACTGTATGAGTAATCTCTCCAGTTATTTACAATACCTCCATGGTTCACCGGATGTCATGTCTTAACTAATCTAGAGTGATGCAGCCCCATTGACATCACAAACTCCCACTTCCCATTATCCCTTGATGACACTAGTGGGCTATGGAGTTGTCCTCACCAAGATGGCAGCGCCTATCGATGTATAATGGAGAACCCAATGTGGCATCTACAAATCTATCTCTATGCTCTGCTGATCCACTCTGCAAATGCTGACTGCTGCCAATGCTAATGCTAATGCTAATGGGCTTTCATTCATTCAGCTGAGGAGAGGAGATTGGAGGCCTGGAAGCTGCGCTCTTTAAAACACTATTATGGGATGAGAGGGAGAGATGGAGAACTGGGGAGCACAAATGAACCTGTAGTTGTTAATTTACTCATGGTCCTGTGTCCCTTCAGGTGTGCAGGTGGGAGAACCGTGTGCGGTAGAAGGCTTCTGTGTCCTGCCCAAGTATGGCTGGGTGTGCCCAGGTCACACACAGTAGTATTGGAGTGGTCAAAGGTAAGGACACTTTCACATTGAACAGCGTGTATGTCTTAATCACTGTTAGTCGTGGTGTTATCCTTCACACTTCCCACTTCTCCTAGCCTAATTTTTCATCTTAATCATCTCTAGTGGCTCAGAGGTAATCCTCTGATGTGCTTGTGGCATTACTAGAATACTCCTGTGGGTGTGGCCACCTCAAGTGTTGCATGCAGGCAACCCTGAGTTACCCAGACTGCTCCTCTCATGTTGCTGATGTTTCACGAAGTTACCCAGACTGCTCCTCTCATGTTGCTGATGTTTACGAGTTACCCAGACTGCTCCTCTCATGTTGTTGATGCCCTCAGGGCATTCATAAGGCCCGTGGCATGCCCAGTTACCCATAATACACCTATGGTGTCCAGTTACCAATAATACACCTGTGACAGTCCAGTTACCTATAATGCTTGTGTAAACCAGTTACCATAATCCGCTTCTTTTGGTGTGTCGCCTCTCAGCTTAGACCCGAAAGACAGCAGGTAAAGGTGGACTTCCTGAGAATGCTAACTGGACAGCCTGCTACAAGAGATAGAACCGGCCCCCTAAGGACCTCTTTTCAACACAGCCCTGCTACAAGATGAACCGTCTCATGACCTCAACACAGCCCTGTTACAAGAGATAGAACCGCCCGCTAAGGACCTCAACAACACAGCCCCTGCTACAAGAGATGGAACCGGCCCCCTAAGCACCTTCAACACAGCCCTGCTACAAGAGATGGAACTGGGCCCGCCAAGGACCCCAACACAGCCCTGCTACAAGAGATGGAACTGGCCCGCTAAGGACCTCAACACAGCTCCTGCTGTAAGGAGATGGAACCGCCCCTAAGACCTCAACACAGCCCTGCTACAAGAGATGGAACCGCCCCCAAGCACTCTTTCAACACATTCTGCTACAAGAGATGGAACCGCCTGCTAAGGACCTCAACACAGCCTTGCTAAGAGATGAACCGCCCGCTAACACCCCTGGAACACAGCCCTGCTACAAGAGATGGAACTGCCCCTAAGCACTCTCAACACAGCCCTTGCTACAAGAGATGGAATCGCCAGCTAAGGACCTCAACACAGCCCTGCTACAAGAGATGGAACCGTGCCCGCTAAGGACCTCAACAGAGCCCCAAGAGATAGAACTCCACAGTCTGGAGAACAAAGATGGCTTAGGAACCAGCGAATTATCTCACCTTTTTGCCAATCAACCCAGTCAGTAGGAAATCTATGCAGTAACTCATCACATTTATCTCTTATCATTTCATTCATCACATCATATGGGACAATATGGCTGATCACAAAGTGTAGGTCTGCATAGCATTACACTGTTGCATCTACTAACTGTAAACACAAACACTTCCTAAGTGTCAGCCATAGAACACACCAGGCACCTCACCTGATGCAGGCCTTCTGGGCTCTCCACCTGACTCTATCTTTCGGGACTTATCTGACCTCCATCTGACTCCATCTGACTCACCTGACTCCATCTGACTCCACCTGACTCCACCTGACTCTATCTGACCTCCATCTGACTCCCCAGTCTATCTGCCCCTTTATCTGTGCTCTGTAAAGGAGAAACAGCTCTAATGTCAAAATTGAAAAGAAGAGTTTGTCATCACAGGAGCTGGAAAGGGTTGTCATAATTCTGTGACTAATGAAGATGTGCACAAGACACTCTGTAGTCTTCTCACACACACACACACACACACATACACCGTGACAAGCACACCATCTTTCACTGTGGAAGGGAAGAGTGATTCTGTGTTTTTGAGTGTGTGTGTGTGTGTGTTATTATCTGAGGAGGGTCTATGTGTGTGTGTGTTATTCAAGAGAGCTGAGTATGTGTTGTCTCCCTGCTGAATGTGACAAGCCCAGAGGTCCATCTTGTGTGTGTGTGAGGGGGAACAGGTCCAGCCTAAGCCCCACCTGTGTCTGGGACAGAACCGAGGAACACATGTGGCCTCCACATGCTCATCGATACCTGGACTACCATGCATACACACACACAGGCACAAACAAACACACACACACACACACATTTGTCTGTGATTCAATTCAGTTTAGTTTTTATTTATACAGCGCCTCTTTTACAATAGTATTGTCTTGTGGTGTCACAGAAAGAGCACCCAAGAGCAACAGGGCAAGGGGAAAACTCCTTTATGCTAGTTAATCTAGGAAGAAACCTGGGCAGATCTATGACTAAGGGGCTAACCCAAATCGCTGGGTCATGTAGAAAATTACAATCAGTAGTAACTATGACAGACTATAGTTGCCTATGGTTTTACCTGAGGTTCATAAGAAGTTCATAATAAGTATTATCCCACTTTACATTATATGGTAGTCAGTCTATAGGTTATCAGGAATTAATTCCTGCAGGGCAGCATCTGAAAACTTCTCTGTGATGGCCTGTAGTGCAAGGCAAATACTGAAAGAAGTATACATACACGACACACACACATACATACACACAGACATCGTACACGACGCTCACGCTTTGTGGGCACGGTTGATATATAAATTTTTTGAAAAATATGAAAATAGCATCATTTTCTATCGAACCCTAATTCCTCTTCTTTATTCCAATATGCATATAATAATGAAAGAATTACTATAAAATATCAATATGGCAGATAAAAACAAAAAAATACACTACTGAAAAAAAATGTGAATTTCTCTCCAAAGTGCTCAAAATAATGGAGTTGAATTGGTCATTATGATCACAGGATCCAGGAGAGTGTTAACTGCTCTGATGGTAATGAGTACTAAACTGCCTGATGGACCCTGAAGGCAGAATGGTATGTAGCAGAGAGATGATGATTTAGCAGTCTCTGGATCCTGTGATCAAAATGACCAACTCAACTCCACCACACTGGGACATGCTAATTATGTCAATATGACTCACGACCCATTGTCACATGATCAGGGTGGCTCACAGCTCACAGATTACACCCACAGTCCAGAGTTAAATCTCCTAAGTCTTCCATTACCAGGCCAGAACTGAAGAAGCCTTTGGAGCAAAGGTGAAATGTCTTCAAGTTTCTAAAGAAGTCCAGTCATGATCCTACTTCCTGTTACCCGGCTACCCACTGGACTTTCTATGTACTGCCACCTTTGTAATCAGGTTTATCTCACTCCATGTGCTCTTGTTTTGGTTTTCTGCCCTGCCCCTTTTTTCCTCCCCCCTTGCTTTGCACTCCGCTCCGCATGTCTTTGATTTCCTGAATGAACCTCACCTGTCTCTGCTGCTGATGTTGTTGTTCTAATTGCTATCTGCTCTGTTTCTAAGGATTCCGTTTGCTCGATTCCCCTCTCGTGGCTTTTTTGCCTCATCCGAGATTGAGATTTTTATTCTTGCCCTGTGGATAATTTTGAGTTTGACTGTGATTTTCTGAATTGGATTAATGCTTTTTGTTGGGACTTTCGCCATCCGCTTTGTGGATTACTGTTTTTTGGTTTTTGATCTTCTGAGCGCTTCCCTTTTAGATTCTGAACTATTATAAATAAACCTGTCTTAATCTGCATTTGGGTCGTCTGAGTTTCCCTGGGCACTTTACAGTACAATCAGACCAGGAATGGACCCAGCGATTTGGACATGTTTCGAGGTCAGTCCACAGCATGGAGCTCTTGCTCGCCAACAGACAAGCCCTCAGAGAGGTTATTGCTCAGAACCAACCACCAACTTTTCCCCGACAGCCTGAGCTCTCTCGCACGCCTATTAGTCTTCACGACCGACCCATCACGAACCAAGGCTTCCCCGCTCGAACGAGCACGCTTTGAGAGCCGGGCACTTGTCGCTTTTTTGTCTCAATAATGCACCCTGGTCTTCAGCCTCCAACCGGGTCATTCCTCACTGATCGGGCTAAGGTCGCCACGCGATTACCAACTGTCGGGGGCGCCAGAGAGTGGGGACGGTGGTCTGGGACAATGAGTCTCCTGTCTGGCGATAACTTCCAGGAATTTTTCTGCCGAGATGAAGAGTGTTCAATCGCTCCAAACATGGACATGAAGCGTCCGCGAACTTCCACCTACGCCAGCTCTGCCTGCCTCGGATTTTGCTATTGACTTCCAGACTCTGGCGTCTCTTCCGATGGGGAAAAGTGGCGCTTGTCTCGACACTTTCTAAATGGTCTCTCTGAGGAGTTGAAGGATGAGTTACTCCCCATGATCTGCCCGAGTCCTGTGAGGGATTGACCACCTGGCCATCCGGATCGACACCAGGCTTCAGCAGCATCGACGCTCAGACGCCCCGGGCTGCTGTGGGGAACTTGCTCGTTAGGGCGCTCGACTCCTGTACCCACACCTGAGCCGATGGGCGGACCGGACACGCCTGACCTATGAAGAGAGGCAACGGCGCACTTCTCGCTTCCCGCTTATGCTTGTACTGTGGCCAACCTGACATTTACACGTGCTCCATTAAAAGCCAGCCACCCGTGAAGAGGTGGGTAAGGGTGAGCGTGGACACCGACTTCCTCATTCGCCCAACGAACCCTCCTTCCTGCTATCCTTGGGCGTGGGGAGGATCAACGGGCGAGACGGCGGCCCTCGTGGACTCCGGAGCAGAGGAGAGTTTTAGACGGAGACTTGCAGCCCAGTGGGGCTACCCATCGAAGACCTTGATGAGACCCTGGTGGCTAACGATTGACGGGGTAAGACTGGCCACCATCCGGCACATTACTAGACCGTGAGTCTCACCCTTTTTTTGTCCACACCACCTAACTCTATGCAGGCCCTACGTGATTAATTCTCCTGACACCAGTAGTTCTGGGCACCCCTGGCTGGTCAAACACAACCCACACATTGACTGGGTGGGGAGACGTGTTGTTGCGGTCCTGCCCTGCCAGTCTTCGTGGTTCTACCTCAGACCAGGTTCCTGTTAGGACTGTTCCCCTCCACACGGAAGAGTTCCCTGATCTGTCGGGAGTACCCCTATGGTATATGAAATTTCAAACCAGTCTTTAGTAAGTCCTGTGCCTCATCCTTGCTCCACACCGCCCATGACTGTGCCATCAACCTCCTCCTGGTGCCTCACCTCCCAGGGGGGTGCCTATACTCCCTTTCCCGGCCAACAGACGGAGGCGAGATCTGTACATTAAAGACTTCTGACGACGGGCATTATTCGCTCTTCTCTTCCCTCAGCCGGAGCGGTTTTTCTTTGTTTCAAAGAAAGACGGTCACCCGCCGTGTGCATTGACTATCGGGTCTTAATAATGTTACGTAAAGAATCATATCTCTCTCCCCTCATGTCTTACTGCCTCAACTGCTGGGCCAAGATTTTTACGAAACTGATTTACGGAACGCTTTATCACTTGGTCCGCACTGGAGGGAGACGAGTGGAAGACAGCGCTTTTAACACTGCTTCTGACATTACGACACACATTTGCAATGCCATTTGACTTACTAATGCTCGTTTTCCAGACCTTTGTCAATGATATTCTTAGAGACATGCTGAATCGCTTTTGTTTTTGTCTTTTCTTGACGATATTTTGATCTTTTCCAAGTCCTCCTGAACACATCTCCCATGTTCGCGACCGTCTCCTAACGCCTGCTTAACCAGCCATACGTGAAGGCGAGAAGTGCGACCCATCAAGAGACTGTCTCTTCCTCGCCATGTCATATCCCCCGGCTTTATCCATATGACCCAGGAAAGGTCAGGGAGCTGTCCCGGAGTGGCCTAACCCCATCAATCACGAGGCTTACAAAGTTTCCTTTGGATTCGCCAATTTTGACCGGCTGGGTTTCAGCACATCAGCCGCCAAGCGACTGAACCCCAGACAAGCACGCTGGTCATTGTTTCTTTCTCTCGATTTAATTTCACCTGTCCTACCGCCCGGCCATAAAAATGCCAAACCCGATGCCCCCGACAGTTTACCACCAGCAAAAACTTCCCAGATCCTGAACCTATTTCTTCCACCTCAACAAGATTGTAGGGCAGCCCGTCTTCGATATTGAAGCACGTTACCGCTCAAGCAGACGCAGGCTGGCCCTGGCCAATGCCCCACTAACCGCCTCTTTGTTCCGAGCTCTGTACGCCACAGGTCCCGCAATGGGCCACTCTTCCCAACTCTCCTGTCACCCCGGTCTAGGAGGACCCTTGCTTTCATTGGGAGGCGGTTCTGGTGGCCAGCACTGGAGGGAAGACGTCAACGCTTTGTCCAGTCCTGCCCAACGCAGCTCCAGAACAAGACTCTACTCAGCCCCCTGCCGGTTTGCTGCAACCCTTCCTGTGCCCTCAAGACCCTGGTCCCACATCTCCTGGATTTTGTAATAGGTTTACCCTCTGCCGGGTAACAACATCTATCTCACTCATTGTCGATCGACTCCCTAAATCAGCTCCATTTTAATTCCCCTGCCAGGCCTTCCATCTGCCAAAGAGACTGCTAACCTTTTTGATACAACACGCTTTCAGAATTCACTGACTACCGGGTAGAGGTGGAGCTGACCGAGCCCCAGTTCACATCTTGCCTTTGGAAAGCTCTTCTGTAAAAGTTACTGGAGCCTCTGTCTGTCTTCTCCTCCGGTTTTCACCAGAGCAACGGCCAGACGGAGAGGGCTTAATCAACTCCTGGAGATCCCGCGTGTATGGTGTCCCAGAACCCACCTCCTGAGCCAGTGCCCATGGGCAGAATATGCCATTAACTCTCATGTTTTTCTGCCACAGGCCTTTCCTTCGAGTGTTCGTGGGCTACCAACTCCGCTATTTCCCCGAGCAGGAGGAGAGGTTTGAGCGTTGTTATCGAGACCTTCATCCGACGCGTTTTAATGCCTGGAAACTACTCGCACTCACTCTTCGCTCGCCGGCAAGGATGAAGGTTCAGGCTGA
Source organism: Tenualosa thibaudeaui (assembly GCA_027481765.1). Taxonomy (NCBI): domain Eukaryota; kingdom Metazoa; phylum Chordata; class Actinopteri; order Clupeiformes; family Clupeidae; genus Tenualosa; species Tenualosa thibaudeaui. Next base: position 1,145,503 of record JAIFZK010000150.1, on the reverse strand, counting down.
CAAGCATCGCCCCGAAAGGGACTACAGTACCGCTCAGGGGCAGCGTGGTGTGGCTTCCTACGAAAGACCTACTCTAAAGACGGAGTCCCGTAAGCTCTCTCCTCGGTTCATTGGCCTGCTCCATCTCTAAAGTTCTCAGCCCCACCGCATCCAGCTCAAGCTCCTTGCCCCTACCCGCATTCACCCCACCTTCCACGCTCCAAGATAAAAACCGCTATTTGTAGCCCCATGCACCCTCCCCTGCTCTCCCCACCACCCCGCCTCATCGGTGGGCGCAGAGGCTTATACGGTCAAGCTTGATCGCTCACGCCGGGCTCCAGTACTCAGACTGGGAGGGCTATGGCCCCAAAGAGAGGTGTGCTGTCCCAGCCCGGCACATCTTGGACCCAAATCTTATTACAGAATTCGCCGCCAACGCCCTCGCTTCGCCAAAGGGACGCCAGAGGCCCATTAGAGTGGGGCGTCATGATCCTACTTCCTGTTACCCGCTACCCACTGACTTTCTATGTACCGCCACCTTTGTGTCTTGCTTATCTCACCCATGTGCTCTTGTTTTGGTTTTTCTGCCCTGCCCCTTTTTCCTCCCCTGCTTTGCACACGCTCCGCATATCTTTGATTTCCTTAATGAACTCACCTGTCTCTTGTTTGTTAGATTGCTTTCCTCCTATATTTTCTCCAGTCGCCCATTACCCCTGTCTGATTGTCTGACCGTATCTGTCCGTAGTCTCGCGGTTCTACCTGCTATCTGTCGCTGTTTATGATTCCGTGTTTGCTCTCGATTCCCCTCTCGCTTTTTGGCTCATCCGAAGTTTTCTGAAAGTGGCTCTTTGGTTCTGTGGATAATTTTGAGTTTAGACTGTGATTTTCTGAATTGATTAATGCTTTTTGTTGGGACTTTCACCCGCTTTGTGGATTACTGTTTTTTTGCTTTTGATCTCTGAGCGTCCCTTATGATTCTGAACTATTATAAATAAACCTGTCTTAGTCTGCATTTGGGTCAGTCTGAGTTTCCAAGACTTTACATCCAGTTGCATAGAACTGGAACACTTTGACTACCATGACCTGAGTGAATAATCTTCTGAGACTCCAGATCATATGACACAAAATGTACTGGAGTGTCAGGTTTGGTAACTCTCTTTAAAATTGTCAGTTAAATGGATTTAGGCCAATATCTGCTCTCATTTCTTAGGTTACATCACATGGTGTGACCTCTACAAAATATTGATAAAACCATTATAATCCAAAATTATAATAGTAGATTATTACAAAAGCATTTATATAAAAGATGCTTGGAATATTCACACCTAAGTTGAAGTGTTTACATAGCTGTCCATAATAATACGTACGTTTGATTTAAAGTGAATGTCAAGTTGTGTAACCGTTACCCCATTGTTACCCATTTGACTCTCTTTCGTTTTCTTCAGACCAATTGATTTAAATTTTGTGATGGCAATTTCATAATATTTATCAGTTACATAGATTCTTTTTGTAATTTTTTCTACGGTCAGCTGGTGTAACCTCGATTCATGTCAACTGGTGTAACCTGTTTTTTCAGTTTTTAACGGTAATTCAAGCTGCAACGGGATCGTAAGCTGGTATGTAACTAAAACAAAGGTAAATATTTCTGAATGTACATGGCGATTATTTTAGTTTTTTGTTGGATTATTTTGCTGATGTAAAGCAATAGACAAAACAAGCACATATGAAGATGCAGGAGAAAAGGAATCTCTGACAAACTCATGCTAGCTCCTTCTTGCACATGCTAATCATTGGCTTTGGCATCCCCTACTTTCTCTGCAGTGATGTTGCATGGTGAGAAGCACAAATGTAATGTCAGACAGTCCTAGAAGCACTGCAGCAGCACCCAACAGTAGTATGGCTGAAACTCTGCCATTCTCTCATAATTCCAGATCAACTCTTCCTCATGATGCTCATATCCAGACAAACAAAAAATAAACAAACAAAAATATCCAGACTTCATTCGCAATTGCCAGAACACTACATCCATAATATGGGTTTGAGAAATGTTGTTCAACTGTTGAAGTTGAAGGAGCCATTCCTCGCGTAAGACACACTCAAGCCAAGACCCAGCTCTGTCTTGGAGAGGCAAAGAGGTAGCCTGAATAATTAAACGATGTGGACCCACTCCTCAACCTTTCTCTGACACTCCTTCATCTGACGCGGGTTTAGCGGAGAGCCATGAAAACTACTGGAAGCTGAGATGAATGAAGCGGAACATCATTTTCTTTTCAGAGTTTTTGTAGTTTGCGACCCAGTTTGCACAAGAAGGCACACACTGGTCGCATCTGAAACCATCTCCAGAATCTGCTCTCTCTGTTTGTACTCAGCTGTGTCACGCCTCCTCAGCAGAGTGGGGACAGACTGACTCAAACTCAAACCCTGGCAGTGATGCTCTCAGCAGAGTGGGGACAGACTGACTCAACCAAACCCTGGCAGGATGCTCCTCAGCAGAGTGCAGACAGACTGACTCAAACTCAAACCCTGGCAGTGATGCTCCTCAGCAGAGTGGGACAGACTGACTCAAACTCAAACCCTGGCAGTGATGCTCCTCAGCAGAGTGGGGACAGACTGACTCAAACTCAAACCCTGGCAGTGATGCTCCTCAGCAGAGGGGACAGGACTGACTCAAACTCAAACCCTGGCAGTGATGCTCCCCCAAGCAGAGTGGGGACAGACTGACTCAAATCTCAAACCCTGCGCCCAGTCATGCATGGTCTTCTGGGCAGTGATGGACTTGCTCCATCCAAGGTGTACATGTGTATAATAACATACCTGTGCAGGTACTGTACATGTTTATAATTTCATACCTGTGTCATGTAGATGTTTATAATTCCATTCATTTGTCAGGTATATGTATATACTACATACCTGTGCCAGGTGTACATGTTTATCATTTCATACCCAGCCAGGTATAGATGTGGCAGAAGCAGATGAGTCCCCTGAGTTTTCTAAAAGGAAGAAAACAAGAGTCTGATTCACTCAAATCTCAATACAACACAAGCCCTCAGCAAAGCATGGGGCCAGCTTGTATGAAGATACCTGCAATAACTGCTTGCAACCGCACCTGAACAGGTAGAGATGCAGACGAGGGTACGCCAAGATCTCTAGGCTACTGCCCATTAGCAATGGCGGCAATGAACTGTAGACCCATGCTATATCAGGCACTTTGTTGCGCACTACTGTAAATTCATTGTGTGCTAACTGGAAGAAATGGTGTTATGTCAAAAGCAGGTAGGCCCATGCCTACTGAACTGATCAAACAACTGTCTACACTAACACTGTCACTAATGCACATTAACATTACACGCAGGAAAAAGCCTAAGTGATACAACAAATCTTAAACAGCCCTACTTGGCTGAAAAACGTCATGGAAGACAAGTTATTTAGCATGAGTGAAAGCCATGTTGAAAGAATGTTTCGTTTCACTTCCGCATATTACTGACGCACCCATTGCACATCTGTCCGAGTGTTTAAAACTTCTGACGTCCTGTGTTGTGCTAAAGGCCTATTGTTAGTGAGAGATTTGTTGTAAGACTTAAATACTACGTTTAACATTTTTAAAGATGCGCAGCTCGTTTTAGACTCGAATTAGCTAACATCCTAACCAACCAATTACTGGCTGTTAAGTAAAAAAAGGAACCAGGAAGGGAAATGGGCTGGTCATCATGCCATCCATCGTCTACGCCAGTGCCACTATGTAGTGCTTGTCTCTGACAGTATTCCCTTTGAAATTAATTGAATTAGAACCATAAGTCAAATACAATTGACGTTAGACTCAGGCTACATCTTCTGCACACAGAATTTTGTCTCTGAGGAAGAATCAATTGTTAGGTGTGTTAGCAATCCAGATTTTGAAATATGTTGAGGAAAGGAAAACGCTTTTCTAGTTTCGTTTTCTCCAGCCCTTCCGAAGATAGGGCCACTTGGTCTACCGCACGCACGGTGACCGTCCTGGCTGCCAACAAATCAGGTAGGCAAAATACAGATCCTCAGTCAAAGAAACTTTCTGTAAGATAGTCTATATGTCCATGAAATAATACTTCATACTTTTTGTGAAACGTGGGAATATAAAGAGAGCTGCAGGAGCGCTCGGACAGTTCGAAGCAGCGAAACCACCACCTGTTTACATTTAGGCAACAGAACATCTCGGAAGTTATGGTGGTTTGTTATTATAATGGGAAATATGATTTTTCTAAAATATTATTCTTAGGACGGCTGGTTGAAATTATAGGCTATAAATGGCTTTGTTTACAGGGGTCACTAGCTGAAAGTTTGAAATGAATGAGTAGACTGAACCCCGTTAATTTCTGTGAATAAAGTAGGCTTATCGATCTGTCGATCCCGTCCATTCAGACACCCTGTTAATTCCTTCAGGTTGAATAGTAGGCATATCGATCTGTCGATCCTGTCCATTCATACACGTATAGTTTCAAGTTCATGAAGTCTGCGTCAGAGTTGGTATCATAACTGTGTGTTCTGGAGTCTGAGGTAGTGGAGGCGTATAGTAACTAAGCAATTATTTCGAAATAATGTAGCCCCATTAAATATTTTTTCAAGTATCTGTGCTACATTTTAAAGACAAATATTGTACTTTTGACTCTGAAGTACATTTGAAGAGTTTTTGTATAATAATGTGATAATACTGAAGTCCAAAGTGTTGTCGTCAGTGATGGTTTAAAGAGGGGTTTATTGAACTGTTGGGCTGGCCAGCTTCCACAAGTTTAGCACTATATATTTGAGGAGCTATGAGTGGTAGTGAATATGATCGATATGATGTACTTTCTAGTCCAAGCTGTGCATTTTGTCGATCCAAGCATCAAGGCAGTCTGACCGCTCTGAAGCACCACTAAAGCATTACTTGAGTATACTTTGCATTAAAAATGTGTGTGCAGCACAATACCAGAGATGTCACATGCAGGGAGAAGCAATTCTCCCCTGAAGCATTTAGGGAAGAGAACCACGTCTTTGGTCTGCTCCTCCTGGTTGCACCGTAACCCGGTTTCTGACTGGACTACTGACATGAGATTTTGACCAGAATTAGCATAACCCCAAGATATGCACACATGAAGAAATCAGAACTTAAAGCCCAAAGGCCAAAATTTACATTATATAAAATGAATTTTTTTTAGTATACTATATAATATATATAGTATACCAAAGTGCACTCTGAGAATTTTTTGAATCCTAAAGCATTACTTAAGAACACTTTGCTTCATAATGACTATGATAAATTAGCATCACTTTTTCAAACTTTAAGTACAGCAGAATGCCAGTGTTTTGGGAGAAAATAGAGTTAAAAAAGGAGTTATCCCATCACTTCATCATGTTATAATCATAGCAAAAGCCAAACATACTTAAAAATTGAGATATATCCCTGCTGAAAATAACCTGACCAGCTTATGATTGTTTGCTGGTTGAAGCATATTGAAGAAGAGTTTTGCTGGTTTAGATGGTTGACCCAGCTTATGATAGTAGTATTATAATGATTTGACCAGCTTAGACTAAATATTTTAGCTGGAGATTGGACTTGTCAATCCAGCAATGTCCAGCTGTATGGCTGGTCAAACCAGCATGACCATCTTAAACCATCAATGTAAGTTGAAAGGCTGGTCACTAGTATGGTCAACATAAACTAGCACACATATGACTAGCTTCTCAGACCAACATGACCAGCTTCCTAAGGTGGTCACACCAGCATACCCAAGTGGTGGCACAAACACAAAGACTGTAGAGTTGGTAAACAGTTTGACCAGTTAAACCAGCCACCAGCCTAGGCTGTTTTTTCAGCAGGATGCTATTTGCGCTAAGCTAGGTCAAGCTAATGCTAAGTTGGTCCATTTTTGACAGTAACCTAGTTGTGTATAATTCACTGGGACTTCTAGCCTGGAAGTGAATTGAATTATGCCATGCTATGCTGTAACACTGATTTGAACCATTAACCTAGCCTGTCATGATTCACCGAGCACTCTAACGTTAGACGCAGCCTAAAAGCTACCCTATTGTGTGTACAATCATAGGCTTCTTGGTGTAATGGCTTTAGAATAATAAATACTATTACTCTCATATTGTGCTGACTCACTCTTGCTCTATCAGTCTCCTAAAGATTGCCAGTCCAGTGTGTCACTCCCAGCGTAGACGCTTCAAACTAACAAACAAATTGTACTGTATCTACTCCTAGAGTGGGGTATCTGTACTTAAAGTAGGGTATCTGTACTCCAACAGAGTGGGGTATCTGTGGCCTCACCAGGAGTGGGGGTGCAACTGTACTTAGAGGGGGGTATCTGTACTTAGAGTAGGCATCTTGTACTGGGCCTCAGGAGTGGGCATCTGCACTGAGGCATCTGTACTTAGAGTAGGGTATCTGTACTTCACCAGGAGGTATCTGTACTTAGAGTAGGGTATCTGTTATTCACCAGAGTGGAGTATCTGTACTTAGAGGGGGTATCTGTACTTAAAGTAGGTATCTGTACTTCAACAGAGTGGGTATCTAGGCCTCTCACCAGGAGTGGGTATCTGTACTTAGAGTGGGGCATCTGTACCTCACCAGGAGCCGGGCATCTGTACTTCACCAGGAGTGGGGTATCTGTACTTAGAGGGGTATTTGTACTTCACCAGAGGGGGGTATCTCTGCATCTCAACCAGGAGTGGGGAATCTGTACTCACCAGGAGTGGGGTATCTGTACTTAACCAGGAGTGGGGTATCTGTACTTAACCAGGAGTGTGGTATCTGTACTTAGGGAGTGGGTATCTGTACTAACCAGGAGTGGGGGTATCTGTACTTCACCAGAGGCATCTGTATTTTTTACCAGATCTGTATCTGTACTTAGAGTAGGGTATCGGTACTTAGAGTAAATATACTTCAATTATATTTATACAGTTCCTTACAATAGTATTGTCTCATGGCACTATATAGCAAGGAGCAATCTAAGAGCAACAAAGGCAAGGAAAAAACTCTTGTGGTTGTTAATTCAGGAAGAAACTTTGGGCAGATCAACGCTCAAGGGGTCAACCCAACTGCTAGTCATGCAGGAAAAGCACAACAGTGGTTATCATGATAAACTAAGCAATTTGTCCAATAATGATTTTAGCTGAGGATCATAATAATTCCAAAATATATTCCATAGGTGGTTATCAGAAGTTATGGCTATTTAACTTACTTACTTAACCAGAGTGGGCATTTTAACCAGTAATGGGGTGTCTTTGAACTAGAGGCATCTTTAACCAAGAATGGTGTCTAACACGGCGGGGTATCTTAACCATGAATGGGCTGTCTTAATCCAGGAGTGGGTTGTCTTAACCAGGAGTGGGGGTGTCTTAACCAGGAGTGGGGTATTCTAACCAGGAGTGGGGGTGTCTTAACCAGGAGAGTGGGGGCATCTTAACCAGAGTCGGGTGTCTTAACCAGGAGGTGTCTTAATCCAGGAGTGGGGGTATCTAACTATGAATGGGTTGTCTTAACCAGAGGGGCATCTAACCAGGAGTCGGGAGTCTTAACCAGGAGTGGGGGTATCTTAAATCCAGAGTGGTGTCTTAACCAGGAGTGGGTATCTTAACCAGGAGGTGTCTTAACCAGTTGGGTATCTTAACCAGAGTGGGGTATCTATACTTTATGTGCAGAATGTGCAGAATGAATGAAATGCCTTCTGATTTGTGGCACACAACCAAAGCAGAGGATGCTCCAGGCTGCTGCTGGACTGCTGCCTCCGTTATGATGTGTCAAAGTCCATGTGCTCTCCCTGCAGAACTTGCTTAAAAATGGAGCAATGTGTGCACATGACATCAGACTACTTCCTGTTTTGATTTCTAAGTCGCTTAGTAAAGTACATAGTACAACAGCAGGCAGGCTAACGAGTGTGCTCAATGCAGTTAGACAGGCATATGGATCTGACAACAAATAATTTTACTCTTGGATATAAAGGGAGTAGGCTACACCACAGAAGTTCCAAGATCCTGCTAAAAAGTGCCATCATTGCCACCCTACTCTGTATTTTCTTTTTCTAGGTGACTACACAAGTCCATATATGTAAAACAAGGTCAATTATAGACGCTAGTTTGTTTCTTTAAAACCATAGAAATTAGCCATAGAATGAAATACACACTGTATTTCCTTTTTGGCAAACAAAAACAAAATACTGATAATGTGCTTGTAATATATCTGAAACTACATATCTGAACATGTGCTTGTTGTATACCTGAAATGCCACCCATGTCAAGAGACTCTGATTGTCCGTCTCCTCGTGTGGGCTATGTTTACTTAAATGATAGAAGAATATGCAATTTATTGACATTTTATTGATGGAAATAAAGCAAATAAATTATTCACAGAACTGTCAGTAAAAACAAATGTGTTAACATGCAGTTAACAAGTTAAAGTAAAAGTTGCCAAGTGAGTTCCATGGAATCATTTCGGTTTCTAACTTTTTAAATCATCTTGATTTTTCCCCTGCCCTCCTTCCCAGGCATGGAGTATGGAAAGATCATAGATGTGGCCAGAGGCACAAGCACTACCAGAATGTGAAGGCTAACTACAAGCGGTGCAGTCGGGCCAGGACCGGAAAGGAAGGTGGTGGAAGAGGTTGTGAAATGACCAGCGCAGAACCTGGACAACGGAGTTGCGAGAAAGGCGCTGGAAGCCCTGGGAGGGGATCCTGCTGGCTGCGCAGAAGCTGGTGAGGAAGATACAGACTTTAACTGTGTAAAAGGCAGTTATGAAGCTGGAGCCTGAGGGACAACTTTCTGGATCGCGGAACTAGCAGCTGAGTGAGGTGTCGGCGCAGCTGAGCCTGTGCCTGCAGGTAGACTCAGGTGATCATGCTTAATCAGGTGTTTGAGGCCCAACGCAGGGAGACGGAGGACCAGCAAGATGCAGAGACCGGACCACTCCCAGTGGGAGAAAGGTGAGATGCACACACACACACACACACTACACACGCACCTGATACAAACTCATGCAAACACACCCACACACACAGATGCACTCCAATACACGCTTATGCTTAAACACACACACACACATCAAGACTCCAATACATGCTTATGCTTAAACACACACACACACACACACTCACACACGCACCTGATACAAACTCATGCAAACACCCCCACACACACATCAAGACTCCAATACACGCTATGCTTAAACACACACACACACACACTCACACACAGACGCACCTGATACAAACTCATGTCAAACACACACACACAAACACACATACGCACACACACACACACACCCAATGCACGCTATGCTTGGAAACACACACACACACACACACACTCCAATACATGCTTATGCTTAAACACACACACACACACACTACACACGCACTCTGATACAAACTCATGCAAACACCCCACACACACGCACTCCAATACACGCTATGCTTAAACACACACACACACACACTCACACACAGACGCACCTGATACAAACTCATGCTAAACACACACACACAAACACACACGCACTCCAATGCACGCTTATGCTAAACACACACACACACACACACGCCACAGACGCACCTGATACAAACCTTCATGCTCAAACACACACACACAAACACACATACAAGACACACACACACGCACTCCAATGCACGCTTTATGCTTAAACACACACACACGCCACACACAGCACCTGATACAAACTCATGCAAACACCCCCACACACACACACTCCACACACGCCTTTATGCTTAAACACACACACACACACCACACAGACGCAGACCTGATACAAACTCATACTCAAACACACACACACAAACACACATAAGACACACACACACGCACTCCAATGCACGCTTTATGCTTAAACACACACACACACACACACCCAATACATGCTTATGCTTAAACACACACACACACACACTCACGCACTGATACAAACTCATGCAAACACCTCACACACACATCAAGACTCCAATACACGCTGCTAAAAAACACACACACACACACTCACACACAGACGCACCTGATACAAACTCATGCCTAAACACACACACACAAACACACACACACGCACTCCAATGCACGCTATGCTTAAACACACACACACACACACACGCGCACACACAGACGCACCTGATACAAACTGTCAAACACACACACACAAACACACATACGCACACACACACACACGCACCCAATGCACGCTTATGCTTAAACACACACACACACACACGCGCTCACACACAGACGCACCTGATACAAACTCATGCTCAACATGAACCCAAGCCCAACACAATATCTGCATGCTGGTGAGAGCTTAGAGTCCTTTCAGAGTTCTATTTTGTGGACCCCCTAGAACTGATCCCAGCACCCCTGGTACTTGTATCCCAGTGTGGCAAGCACTGGAGTAGAGCATAGCCAAGTGGCTACATATACATGTCACTGTAACATGGTTATTTGCTCTGACTCACATATCCTCATATCATCCACGAGAAAGACATAAACCGTCTAATCCCCTATGTTTAAAATGTGTTTTTTGTTTTTCAATCTTCCAGCGTTAGCTCTACTAGAGGGGATGGATCAAAAAGTAGACAACATGCAAACTGACCTTCATGACATTAAAAACCTGCTCCAGGGTAAGATGAGTTTCATTAAAAACTTGAAATTTTGAAATCAGAAGATTGAATTGTTAATTAATGTTGTATATCTGTCTGATCAATAGGAAAATGTACTGTATAATTACTTAGAGAGATACAGTATGTTTGAATGTGTCCCATTCATCAACGTCTGTGTTTGTTTGTTTGTTATTCTACAGAAGAAAGAAGAGCTAATGACTGGGATACTGTGGATAAAATTGACATAGATGTCAAGAGTATCAAAACATGTACGTTTAATGTTTTTTTTACTAAACAAACATGGTGAAAACATGACATCAACAATTAGTCTGGTTCCTTAGTACCCGGAGATGTTGATGTAAACATTATTCTAATGATTTGTAGCGATTTAACAACAGGAATATACAGAATATTTATGAGACTATTAACAGCAGGTATCTGTGCGTGTGTGTGTGTGTGTGCAGATGAGACCATTAACAACAAATGTCTGTGTCTGTGTGCAGATGAGACTTCAGTCTCCCAGTACAAGACTCATATCCGGGCCAAGTTTGGCAAAGTGCAGGAGTATAACTCTCGGCCTGGCTCGGACTACGTGGTGCTGTCAGAGCGCTACACAGAGCTGGTGATGGTGCAGAAGCACCGTGAACAAAGGGAGCGTGAGCAGGAGATCTGCATGCGGGGGAGGGACCTGCTCAAGGGGGTGTTCACCCGGGCCAGTAAGGAGTATCACTGCATCCAGCTGGAGCAGCTCTTCAGCCCTAGCACTAGGGGAGGGGAGGCTCCCAAAGCTGTCATTCTCCAGGGGCACTCTGGCTACGGCAAATCCTTCACCTCGCAGAAGATTATGGACGACTGGGCGTCCGACAGACTGTACCAGGACACCTTTGATCTGGTTTTCTACCTGAAGGTGAAGGAGCTCAACAGCATCAAAGGAAACGTCTGCCTTGTGGATGTCCTGCTGCAGCATGACGAGATTGATAAAGCTGCAGTCTTGAAGGTGCTTCAGGAGGTCCCTCAGAGAGTACTCTTCCTAATTGACGGCTTTGATGAGCTTAGGTTGGCTCCGGAAGACCTCAACGCTTCGCTTCCCTGTGACCAAAAAGAACAGGCAAAGGTGAAGGTGGTTCTGGCCGCCCTCTTAAAGGGAAAAATGCTCTGCAAGTCGTCCTTGCTGGTGACCACCAGGTCCACTGCCCTAAAGGCGCTCAGCGACGTGCTCAAAGAACCACAGCGCTTCACCGAGATCCTGGGTTTCTCTGACACTGGGGTGGAGAACTACTTCAAGGTAGGGATGGAGAGGATGATGATTGTGCATCTGTGTGAGATGCACAGATGTGAGAGTTGGTATTTAACACCAGTATTATAGTGCCAAGGGTAGGTGTTAGTGGGGTTTCAAAATATTGGACTAATGCAACAGTTATGATATTGGTTAGATTGAATATATCAATAGAAATTATTGTTACTGTTCCATCCCTCCAGGCTTTTTTTGCAAAGGAGGAGGACCCGACGGTTTGGAGGAAGGCTCTAAAGCATGTGAAGGACAACGACACTCTCCTGACAGCGTGCTTCATTCCCGTTACCTGCTGGATTGTCTGCAACGTCTTCAAGGATGTGTTCGCGGCAGACACGGACATGATAACGGGCCTGGACACCAGCACCTCCATATTTGCCCACTTTGTGTTCACGCAGATGAAGCATCACGGCCAGGGCCTGGAGGAGAGTCAGTGGAGCCACCTGCTGAGGAGCTTGGGCCAGTTAGCCGAGGATGGAATCACAAAACAAAAAGTTCTGTTTGATGAACAAGATGTGAAGCAGCTAGGGTGGAACCGCCACCTTGTCCCCTTCCTGTGCCAGTTCTTCCTGAGGAAATTGAGTGTGGTCACCAAGTACAGCTTCATGCACCTGAGCTTCCAGGAGTTCTTCGCCGCCCTCTTCTACGTGCTGAGCAATGCGGAAGTGGCTCAGGAGAAAGTGAGGGAAGTTCTGGACAGGGTTCAGCAGGGCCTCCATGTCACCAATCAGAAACTGCACATGAGCCACATGCTTCCTGTCATCCAGTTCCTCTTTGGCCTGTCAAATGAGGAAGTCACCGCTACCCACCAACTCTGCTTCTCCCCTGAGATCCGCTCGCTGCTGGAGGACTGGATCCTTAGGCTGATCAGAGAGGAGGAGGGCCTGCCCAGGACTCACAACATCCAGCTGTTCATCCTGGAGTGCCTTTACGAGGTGCATGAGGAGGCCTTTGTGCGGACGGCCATGGAGATCTGGAACTGCCTCAATCTGGACGGCATCCCACTGAAGAAGACGGACTGCAGCGTGCTGGCCTACTGCGCGCGGCACTGCCAGACCATGGAGCGGCTCATGCTCACACACTGCAACCTGACTGCAGAGAAGCTCAAGGTGCTCACTGACGCTCTGGCCAAGAGCGCAGAGATAGGGTGAGTGTCACTGTCGTCTGACTTGTATGACTAGACCCCAGTGTTGCTAATTGAGTATGACTAGACCCCAGTGTTGCTAATTGAGTATGACTAGACCCTAGTGTTGCTAATTGAGTATGACTAGACCCCAGTGTTGCTAATTGAGTATGACTAGACCCCAGTGTTGCTGATCGAGTACGACTAGAGTCCAGTGTTGCTGATGTGAGTTAAAGATGATTGAGTACAACTAGACTCCAGTGTTGCTGATGTGAGTTAAAACAGATTAAGTATGACTAGACTGCAGTGTTGCTGATGTGAGTTAAAACAGATTAAGTATGACTAGACTGAGTTGCTTTTGTGTTTAAGGCTGGTGGTGCAGGAGCTGAGAGACAGTGATGTGGATGACCTGAGCAGAGCTCTGGGAAAGGACAAGATCATAACAGACCTCCAGTAAGACCTATAACACCTCCCCTATATACCCCTTATATACCCCTCCCCCTATAGACCTGCAATAAACCCTTATAGACTCCCCCTTTAGACCGTCAGTAAGACCTTTAACACTCCCCTATATACCCCTTATATACCCCTCCCCCTATAGACCTGCAATAAACCCTTATAGACTCCCCCTTTAGACCGTCAGTAAGACCTTTAACACTCCCCTATATACCCCTTATATACCCCTCCCCCTATAGACCTGCAATAAACCCTTATAGACTCCCCCTTTAGACCGTCAGTAAGACCTTTAACACTCCCCCTATATACCCAATATGTACCTCCCCCTATAGACATGCAATAAACCCGAATAGTCTCACCCATTAGAACGTCAGTAAGACCTTTAACACTCCCCTATATACCCTTATATACCCCTCCCCTATAGACCTGCCATAAACCCTTATAGACTCCCCCTTTAGACCGTCAGTAAGACCTTTAACACTCCCCCTATATACCCCTTATATACCCCTCCCCCTATAGACCTGCAATAAACCCTTATAGACTCCCCCTTTAGACCGTCAGTAAGACCTTTAACACTCCCCCTATATACCCCATATGGACCTCCTCCCCTTCTGTTAAATAGGGTGTGATTTAATTTTGCAGCGTGAAAAACAGTGTGCTGTCCCTGGAGAGTGTGTGGGGGGTCCTGGATGTCCTCTGCAGCCAGAGACGGGTGGACAGTGTCCATCTGAGCGTGAGGATCCCCTATCACAACGCCATCATACCTATCGTCACCAGCCTACCGGAGGAGGGAGAGGATGTGTGGTATGACACACCAGCCGCAAAGACTTGGATTTTTCATAAACAGTGTCTGGTTGCCAGGACTGTAATTATACGATATGTGTGTCTGTGTGTGTTTGCCAGTGGTAGTTGGACAGAAACACCACCAGTGTGTAAACCCATTGGCCTGGACCTGAGCCTGGAGAGAAAGATCCTCAGCACAGAGCATTGCAAACATACACTTACAATGTAAGATACACACACACTGTACGATCCTCACACACATGTGTATTCACACTTTATGACCCACGTACACACTATCACACACATTCACAGACTCTCACATACACACTATCACACACATTCACAGACTCTCACATACACACTATCACACACATTCACAGACTCTCACATACACACTATCACACACATTCACAGACTCTCACATACACACTATCACACAGTAAGATCCTCAGCACAGAGCAATGTAAAGTTGTTGATTGGAGGCTTGTTATTAATTAGACAGACAGTAAATATACAAATAGCCTCATCTTTTCTTAGCCTACATTTTTTTGCATTTCTGCCAAGTGCACTGTAGTTGTAGGCTAAACCATATTAATCTCCAAAATAGGCTGCTGGCTATTCATGCGAACTGCAAGGTTTACAATTTTGCGCTTTACAGTTTTAATGCTTGAAAAGCTGCAGTTATTTATTATATACTTATTTATTATTTACTTATTTATTTTACTTATTTAGTTATGTCAGGGTTGTAGTGGGAAACATACACCCTTTGTCCTCACTTCGAGACACAAGTGTCCTCACTTTTGGCCCACACCCCATTCATTTTTACCCACAACAGCCTGTGAATTTATATGAAAGAAAAACACTCATTTCCATCTGCTTTTTGGTGACCTTGATTGCAGGACCGTTCAGGTGCTACACAGGAAGGGAACTCAACTCAACTCAACTGCACGTGCCTCAGAGCAGACTAGATCCACATGATGAAGACAAAATACTTTGAATTACAGTAATAACTCTGTGTGTGTGTGTGTTTCAGAAGACTTATGGAAAAAATTGCCCATCTGGGTCCATGTGTGTCAGAAATCACCATCAACCAATCAGCTTCATCTGAGCACTTCAGCCTGGACAACACCTGGACACAGCTGATAGAGACTGTGCACACTCTTGCAGACAGGTAAATACAACACCTGTAGCGCACACACACACTCTAGCAGACAGGTAAATACAACACCTGTAGCGCACACACACACTGTAGCGGACAGGTAAATACAACACTTGTCTCACACACACACTAGCAAACAGGTAAATACAATACCTGTAGCACACACACATATATATATATAACACCTCTATCACACACACTCTCACGGACAGGTAAACATGACACCTGTAGCATGCACACACACACACACACTCGTAAACAGGTAAACAGAACGCTTGCATCTTATGCACTCCAGCACACAGGTATATCCAACACCTGTATCACACACACTAGTGGACAGGTAAATACAACACCTGTGGCACACACACTAGTGGACAGGTAAATACAACACCTGTGGCACACACACTAGTGGTGAGGTAAATAGAACACCTGTAGCAAACACACTAGTGGACAGGTATATCCAACACCTGTATCACACACACTAGTGGACAGGTAAATACAACACCTGTGGCACACACACTAGCGGTGAGGTAAATAGAACACCTGTAGCAAACACACACTAGCGGACAGGTAAATACATCTCTATCACACATACACTAGCGGACAGGTAAACACACCTGTTGCACACACACACACTAGCGGACAGATAAATACAACACCAGTAGCAAACACACACTAGCGGACAGGTTAAAGTTCCTTTAGCACACACACACTAGTGGTCTGTAGGTGCTGCTGAGTTTATGGATGGCCTGTCGTCCCCTTTCTTCCATGTCCCTGATGCAAAGACGGTGTGTGTGTGTGTGTGTGTGTGTGTGTGTGTGTGTGTGTAGGTCTGTAGATGCTGCTGAGTTTATGGATGGCCTGCAGTCGTCTTTCTTCCATGTCCCTGATGCAAAGACGGTGTGTGTGTGTGTGTGTGTGTGTGTGTGTGTGTGTGTAGGTCTGTAGGTGCTGCTGAGTTTATGAATGCCCTGTCGTCCCCTTTCTTCCATGTCCCTGATGCAAAGACGGTGTGTGTGTGTGTGTGTGTGTGTGTGTGTGTGTGTGTGTGTGTGTAGGTCTGTAGGTGCTGCTGAGTTTATGGATGGCCTGTCGTCCCCTTTCTTCCATGTCCCTGATGCAAAGATGGTGTGTGTGTGTGTGTGTGTGTGTGTGTGTGTGTGTGTGTGTGTGTGTGTGTGTGTGTGTGTAGGTCTGTAGGTGCTGCTGAGTTTATGAATGCCCTGTCGTCCCCTTTCTTTCATGTCCCTGATGCAAAGATGGTGTGTGTGTGTGTGTGTGTGTGTGTGTGTGTGTGTGTGTGTGTGTGTAGGTCTGTAGGTGCTGCTGAGTTTATGGATGGCCTGCAGTCCTCCCTCCTCCGTGTCCCTGATGTGAAGACGGTGGATCTGATGCTCAGCTGTCTGACAGTAGACATGGCTGCCAAGTTCCTCTCCTTCTTCCAGGCCTACCCCACTTTACACAGTGGAAAGTGAGTGTGTGTGTGTGTGTGTGTGTGTGTGTGTGTGTGTGTGTGTGTGTGTGTGTGTGTGTGTGTGTGTGTGTGTGTGTGTGTGTGTGCGCATGTACACAATCGTACCCAGAGTATAATTGCTCTGATTGTCTCCTGTCCTCTCAGGTGTAAGCAATCTGAAAATACAGCAGGATGGGAGGAGACTCTATGTACAGATCTGTCTCTAAGAAGGACCAGCGCCTCACTCCAGTGAGATACACACACACACACACACACACACACACACACACAGATGTGTACAGATCTGTCTCTAAGAAGGACCAGCGCCTCACTCCAGTGAGATACACACACACACACACACACACACACACACACACACAGATGTGTACAGATCTGTCTCTAAGAAGGACCAGCGCCTCACTCCAGTGAGATACACACACACACACACACACACACACACACACACACACACACACACACACAGATGTGTACAGATCTGTCTCTAAGAAGGACCAGCGCCTCACTCCAGTGAGATACACACACACACACACACACAGATCATTCTAATCATCTGCATAATTTGCATTAAGTAGACTGGTTACAGGCAGAAATACACTGTCAGTGTGTCACATATCCCATTAAATAAGGATTAAGAGAGACATCAGCCTTTTGTTTTAGGTTGTCAGCATTCCTCTAAACTCTTTGTACAGCTGGTCGACTGAGTCTAGAATAACTGTTGCTTTCTTGTTATTTGAAAGCTCTAAGAAGGACCAGCGCCTCACTCCAGTGAGATATACACACACACACACACACACACACACACACTCTAGAGTCAAGAATAACTGTTGCTTTCTTGTTATTTGAAAGCTCTAAGAAGGACCAGCGCCTCACTCCAGTGAGATATACACACACACACACACACTCTAGAGTCAAGAATAACTGTTGCTTTCTTGTTATTTGAAAGCTCACAAAATACTGTAGGTGCGTAGCAGTTCAAGGAATGGATTAGGAACCAATTAGGAAAATGCTGGATGTCTGTAGCTACATACCCTAGGGATACACAAAACCCTAGATACCCTAGGGTTACACAAAACGTGTAATTTAAAGTGTTATGGCAAAAGTGCACACTCACTGACAGTCTAGTACAATTTGCTTGTGGGTGACCCTGCACAATATCATTAACTAGCCAGCTACAGCTAGATGTCCAGTAACATTAACGGAGTCAATGTTACGTAGGAAGCTAATTGATTAAACAGTGTTAGCTTTGGGAAGATTATGCCTGTTATGGCATAATACAAAGATAATTCAGTTGAGTTCTATTCTGATGTGATGGCAAACTACTTATAGCAGCCTATAACCTATTGAATGTGTTAGCTTTGCCTACTCAAGAATGCCCATTTCCCACTTCACTGCTTCAACCATAAATTAATTTGTTGTTGATAGGAGTTATTTCTCAAAATCATTGACTTTTAGATGCCAGAAAGGTTCATAATTTTAAATTCAAGGAATACATATTCTTATGAGTTGATATTATTGACCCCACCTGTCTCAAAATTGCTGTTATAATCCATTATTCTCAATAGGAAATCTTCAATGTTTACCCAACATGACGTATTCTTAACTAAATTTTATTTTGGAATGTCATAAAGTCAGTCTTAAAAATGGCTGTAAATGTTTCATTTGTGTATTTCAAATATTTATGTCATTGAACACTTAGTTCTTGGTCCTTTACTCTACACATTAATCAAAAGAAGTTGTTAACCTGCAACACGCACTTTAAGAAAAACCTTGCTCTAGGTTAACTGCTCTAAAGAACCTTTGGTTCTCTCTGCTCTAGGTTAACTGCTCTAAAGAACCTTTGGTTCTCTCTGCTCTAGGTTAACTGCTCTAAAGAACCTTTGGTTCTCTCTGCTCTAGGTTAACTGCTCTAAAGAACCTTTGGTTCTCTCTGCTCTATGTTCACTGTTCTAAAGAACCTTTGGTTCTCTCTGCTCTATGTTCACTGCTCTAAAGAACCTTTGGTTCTCTCTGCTCTATGTTCACTGTTCTAAAGAACCTTTGGTTCTCTCTACTCTATGTTCACTGTTCTAAAGAACCTTTGGTTCTCTCTGCTCTAGGTTAAATGTGAAACATCCAGCTGGAGACGTGCTCTCTGACATCACACTCACCATGGCAACCCCTTCCGAGGGATCTGATTGGACTAAGGTGTTCCAGAGCCTCAGGTGTCTGAATGGATCGCCGGACAGGTAGGGTTTACAATTCTTTCCAGGTGAGAAGTGATGCTGTATGTTGTTGAATAGTGAGCAGACTAAATGCGTCTCTGTCATGTTTCTCTGTGTGTGTAGTGTGGATGTGTGTTTCCTGCATGCTGTGAGTGGTCTCCAGAGGGTGATGCTACAGTTGACCAGTTTGACTGAGCAGTGGGCTACTGCTCTCCTCTCCCTCTTACACACACCACTCAACAACTCAGCCCTGGAGTACTGCAGGTAACACACACACACACACACACACACACACACACACACACACACACACACTCACTCCTCTCCCTTATATACACACCACTCAACAACTCAGCCCTGGAGTACTGCAGGTAACACACACACACACACACACACACACACACACACACACTCCTCTCCCTTATATACACACCACTCAACAACTCAACCCTGGAGTACTGCAGGTAACACACACACACACACACACACACACACACACACTCCTCTCCCTTATATACACACCACCCAACAACTCAGCCCTGGAGTACTGCAGGTAACACACACACACACACACACACACACACACATACACACACACACACTCCTCTCCCTTATATACACACCACTCAACAACTCAACCCTGGAGTACTGCAGGTAACACACACACACACACACACACACACACACACACACACACACACACACACACACACACACACTCCTCTCCCTTATATACACACCACTCAACAACTCAACCCTGGAGTACTGCAGGTAACACACACACACACACACACGTCTCTCCCTTATACACACACCACTCAACAACTCAACCCTGGAGTACTGCAGGTAACACACACACACACACACACACACTCCTCTCCCTTATATACACACCACTCAACAACTCAACCCTGGAGTACTGCAGGTAACACACACACACACACACACACACACACACACACACACACACGTCTCTCCCTTATACACACACCACTCAACAACTCAACCCTGGAGTACTGCAGGTAACACACACACACACACACACACACACACACTCCTCTCCCTTATATACACACCACTGCGACTCTTGCAGGCCAAACTGAAGCATCTGCTTATTGCATTGGCTGTTTTCATAGCTCTCCTCGCTCATGCTCTGATCACACCTCACATGTAAGTCACTTCAGGTGGAGGTAATTGCCTTGTAAACAAATTTATTTGCAGGCCATCACTTGAAATACCCTAATTCAAATACCCTAATTCAAAACCTACTCTATCTTTACTCCCTACACTGAGTTTACAGTATAATAAGCCTATGTTGCTCTAAGAGAGTTCACCGTATTTAAGTTCTTACTGCTCAGACTGAGCCTACAGTGATTAGGAGAGTGTATAAACCTATAGCCCAGTGTTTAGTAAGGCATCACATATACATGGCTCTGCATGTCATTATGTGTTGTCGCCACCTACTGGCACATGTAGGGATCACAGCAGAAGGTGAGTCGTTCCCCAAGAGTTACGCATTCTGTTTTTCTTAACGAGCCAGTAGATGTCTCAGTGAAAGTCAATGTTTTCACCAAAACAGGTCACCTAAACCAGTGATTTCTAAGCGGTTGTATGACTGTGACTGTGTGCTGCGTAGGGTCTCTTTAATCTGTGCCTACAGTCTTTAGGTGTTTAACCTCTGGCTATAGTGGTTAGATATTTAACCTGTGCCTACAGTAGTTAGGTGTTTAAACTCTGGCTATAGTGGTTAGCTGTTTAATCTGTGCCTATAGTTAATAGTTATAGTTAATAAATTAACTCTACTCTACTCTACTCTACTCTATAGTGGTTAGGTGTTTAACCTTTGGCTATAGTGTTTAGGTGTTTAACCTCTGGCTATAGTGGTTAGATGTTTAACCTCTGGCTATAGTGGTTAGCTGTTTAATCTGTGCCTATAGTTAATAGTTATAGTTAATAAATTAACTCTACTCTACTCTATAGTGGTTAGGTGTTTAATCTGTGCCTATAGTGGTTAGATGTTTAATCTGTGCCTATAGTGTTTAGGTGTTTAATCTGTGCCTACAGTGGTTAGGTGTTTAACCTCTGGTTATAGTGGTTAGCTGATTAATCTGTGCCTATAGTTAATAGTTATAGTTAATAAAGTAACTCTACTCTACTCTACTTTACTCTATAGTGGTTAGGTGTTTAACCTCTGGCTATAGTGTTTAGGTGTTTAATCTGTGCCTATAGTGGTTAGGCAAGGACTTAATCTGTGGTTATAGAGATTAGTTGAGTGTTTAATCTGTGCCCTGAGCATTTAGTTTCCTCTCTCCTGTGTTCTACTTTAGTCTCCGAGTGATTGAGTCCCCCTGTGGTCTCCATGGCAACAGCATCTGCTCCTTCCTGAGTGTGGAGAAGGAGGATGACATCATCATGTGAGTTTATGGGCTTTTTTCTTCCTTCCTCAGAGCTGATGAAGAAAAAAACACAAGACCTTTGACCTTTGAGTAGACGAGGGAGTAAAACACATGACTGAGTAGATGAGGGAGTAACATGGCCATGATGATCTGGAGAAGATTAGGAGATGAAGACCAAATGTCTGTGATGATCTGGAGAAGATTAGGAGATGAAGACCAAATGTCTGTGATGATCTGGAGAAGATTAGGAGATGAAGACCAAATGTCTGTGATGATCTGGAGAAGATTAGGAGATGAAGACCAAATGTCTGTGATGATATGGAGAAGATTAGGAGATGAAGACCAAATGTCTGTGATGATCTGGAGAAGATTAGGAGATGAAGACCAAATGTCTGTGATGATCTGGAGAAGATTAGGAGATGAAGACCAAATGTCTGTGATGATCTGGAGAAGATTAGGAGATGAAGACCAAATGTCTGTGATGATCTGGAGAAGATCAGGAGATGAAGACCAAATGTCTGTGATGATCTATGTTATTTTCACATGACGCAGGTTTCAGGTTTTCAAAATGTTATTTTCACATGACGCAGGTTTCAGGTTTTCAAAATTTTATTTTCACATGACGCAGGTTTCAGGTTTTCAAAATGTTATTTTCACATGACGCAGGTTTCAAGTTTTCAAAATGTTATTTTCACATGATGCAGGTTTCAAGTTTTCAAAATGTTATTTTCACATGACGCAGGTTTCAGGTTTTCAAAATGTTATTTTCACATGACGCAGGTTTCAGGTTTTCAAAATGTTATTTTCACATGACGAGGTTTCAGGTTTTCAAAATGTTATTTTCACATGACGCAGGTTTCAGGTTTTCAAAATGTTATTTTCACATGACGAGGTTTCAAGTTTTCAAAATGTTATTTTCACATGACGCAGGTTTCAAGTTTTCAAAATGTTATTTTCACATGACGCAGGTTTCAGGTTTTCAAAATGTTATTTTCACATGACGCAGGTTTCAAGTTTTCAAAATGTTATTTTCACATGACGCAGGTTTCAAGTTTTCAAAATGTTATTTTCACATGGGACAGGTGTGAGGCTGTAGCTGTGTGTGTTTCAGGCTGGTGGTGGAGTGTAGCAGGCAGCTGAGTCCCCTCAGAGACGCCCAGATCACAGACCTGTCTCTGGCCTTGTCTCTAGCACACACACACACACACACACACACCTTCAGCTTTCACAACATACTCAAACTCCAAGACCTAGATGCGGGGTATGTGTGCACTCTCTCTGTCTCTCTCACACACACACACACACACACACACACACACACACACACACACACACACACACACACACACACACACACACACACACAAGCACACTGTGAGATTTAAACACAAGGAATCTTTTTTACCAAGCCAGAATACACACACACACGCACAGACACACCAGAAATCCAACATATATATACATATATAGCACATATTACAACATGTCTTGATGATGTCTTGTCATGATGATATATATATATATAACCTGCCCTGTAAATGTGTGTGTGTTGTGGCAGAACACCTGAGTTTGTGGAGCAGGTGTCGTCCATCCAGGGTCTGCAGAAGATAAAAGTGACCCTCAGATGCCTGACTGAGAGCTGTGCAGAAACACTCCTCTTCCTCATAAGGGACTGCCCCACACTCACCATCATCACGTAAGAACACACACACACACACACTGCCCCTCACTCACCATCATCACGTAAGAACACACACACACACACACACTGCCCCTCACTCACCATCATCACGTAAGAACACACACACACACACACTGCCCCTCACTCACCATCATCACGTAAGAACACACACACACACACACACTGCCCCACACTCACCATCATCACGTAAGAACACACACACACACACACTGCCCCTCACTCACCATCATCACGTAAGAACACACACACACACACACACTGCCCCTCACTCACCATCATCATGTAAGAACACACACACACACACACACACACTGCACCACACCCACCATCATCACGTAAGAACACACACACACACACACCCACACACTGCCCCACACTCACCATCATCACGTAAGACACACACACACACACTCTGTCACTCACTCACCATCATCACGTAAGAACACACACACACACACACTGCCCCTCACTCACCATCATCACGTAAGAACACACACACACACACACACTGCCCCTCACTCACCATCATCACGTAAGAACACACACACACACACTGCCCCTCACTCACCATCATCACGTAAGAACACACACACAAACACAAACACACACACACACACACACACACACACACACACACACACAGACACACTGCCCCACACTCACCATCATCATGTAAGACACACACACACACACACACACACTGCACCACACCCACCATCATCACGTAAGAACACACACACACACACACACACACTGCCCCACACTCACCATCATCACGTAAGAACACACACACACACACACTGCCCCTCACTCACCATCATCACGTAAGAACACACACACACACACACACACACACACACACACACACACACACACACACACACACAGACACACAGCCCCACACTCACCATCATCACGTAAGAACACACACACACACACACTGCCCCTCACTCACCATCATCACGTAAGAACACACACACAAACACACACACACGCACTCACACACCACAAACAAAAACACACACACACACACACTGCCCCACACTCACCATCATCATGTAAGAACACACACACACACACACACACACACACACACACACTCACCATCATCACTGGCACACACACACCCACACACACACACTGCCCCACACTCACCATCATCATGTAAGAACACACACACACACACACACACACTGCCCCTCACTCACCATCATCACGTAAGAACACACACACACACACACTGCCCCTCACTCACCATCATCATGTAAGAACACACACACACACACACTGCCCCTCACTCACCATCATCACGTAAGAACACACACACACTGCCCCACACTCACCATCATCATGTAAGAACACACACACATACACACACACACACACACACACACACTGCCCCTCACTCACCATCATAACGTAAGAACACACACACATACACACACACACACTGCCCCTCACTCACCATTATCACGTAAGAACACACACACACATACACACACACTGCCCCTCACTCACCATCAACATACACACACACACAGATAGTTAGATAGTTTAGATAGTTGAAGGTCAGTGTATTTTAGATAGTTGAAGGTCAGTGTATTTTAGATAGTGGTGTTGAAGGTCAGTCTATTTTAGATAGTTGAAGGTCAGTGTATTTTAGATAGTGGTGTTGAAGGTCAGTGTATTTTAGATAGTTGAAGGTCAGTGTATTTTAGATAGTTGAAGGTCAGTGTATTTTAGATAGTGGTGTTGAAGGTCAGTGTATTTTAGATAGCGGTGTTGAAGGTCAGTGTATTTTAGATAGTTGAAGGTCAGTGTATTTTAGATAGCTGTGTTGAAGGTCAGTGTATTTTAGATAGTGGTGTTGAAGGTCAGTGTATTTTAGATAGTTAAAGGTCAGTGTATTTTAGATAGTGGTGTTGAAGGTCAGTGTATTTTAGATAGCGGTGTTGAAGGTCAGTGTATTTTAAATAGTGGTGTTGAAGGTCAGTGTATTAGATAGTTGAAGGTCAGTGTATTTTAGATAGTTGAAGGTCAGTGTATTTTAGATAGCGGTGTTGAAGGTCAGTGTATTTTAGATAATGGTGTTGAAGGTCAGTGTATTTTAGATAGTGGTGTTGAAGGTCAGTGTATTAGATAGTTGAAGGTCAGTGTATTTTAGATAGTGGTGTTGAAGGTCAGTGTATTTTAGATAGTTAAAGGTCAGTGTATTTTAGATAGCGGTGTTGAAGGTCAGTGTATTTTAGATAATGGTGTTGAAGGTCAGTGTATTTTAGATAGTGGTGTTGAAGGTCAGTGTATTAGATAGTTGAAGGTCAGTGTATTTTAGATAGTTGAAGGTCAGTGTATTTTAGATAGTGGTGCTGAAGGTCTGTGTTTGATGCTGAGCATCACTGGTGCTGTTTTTCCTCCAGGGTGGATGCAGGAGAGGACGGGGAGGGGCTGATGCTGGAGGAAGGGATCCAGTCACTGCAGGACGGACTGCAGACACTCAAGGACTCTCACAGTCAACCACAACTCACACTCTCACTCACAGGGTGAGTGGACTACCTCACAATCTGAACACACACACACACACACACTCACAGAATGAGTGGACTACCTCACAGTCTGAACACACACACACACACACACACACACACTCACAGGGTGAGTGGACTACCTCACAATCTGAACACACAGTCACAGAATGAGTGGACTACCTCACACACACACACACACACACACACTCACAGGGTGAGTGGACTACCTCACAGTCTGAACACACAGTCACAGAATGAGTGGACTACCTCACACACACACACACACACACACACACACACACACACACACACACTCACAGGGTGAGTGGACTACCTCACAATCTGAACACACAGTCACAGAATGAGTGGACTACCTCACACACACACACACACACACACACACTCACAGGGTGAGTGGACTACCTCACAATCTGAACACACAGTCACAGAATGAGTGGACTACCTCACACACACACACACACACACACACACAGGGTTAGTGGACTACCTCACAATCTGAACACACAGTCACAGAATGAGTGGACTACCTGAGAGTCTGAACACACACACACACACACACACACACACACTCACAGGGTGAGTGGACTACCACTACCTCACAATCTGTGGTTCCAGAGGTGGGTAACCCAGGCTTCAGAAAGTAAAAGTGTTGCCATGTGTTGGTATGTATTAAACTTTTTCTTATACAAAATAAGCTCAAGTGCAAGCCTGAATAAAACCTTATATTTAGGCTGGGTATTGAAATTGTGCTTTTGGCTAAATTACACCCTCTTGGCAACCACAATTGAACTACAATTTCTTTGTGCTATTTGTCATCACATGTAGGCTTTGTTCTAATTCTACCATGCTTTAGTAGCTTGAGTGAAAACCTCTCCTATTTCATCAGTCAAGGAAAACATGCTTTTCCACTCTGTTTCCTCTCTGGCGCTATATGGATGTCTATTACAGAGGCGCTATATGGGTGTCTATTACAGAGGCGCTATATGGGTGTCTCTTACAGAGGCGCTATATGGGTGTCTATTATTGAAATATCTAGAAAGCCTGAGCTCTCAGCATTGCTTGCCTAGCTTGGTGCTGTTGTGTGTGTGTGTGTTTGTGTTTGTGTGTGTGTTGGGTATTGATGTGTGTGTGTGTTGTGTATTGATATGTGTGTGTGTTGTTGTCAGGAGGCGCTGTGGGAAGGACTCCGATAGATGTGCTTCTCCAGAGGAATGGGAGAAGAGCTGCAACCACAGAGCTCAGCTACAGAGCTGCAGACTGGAGCCGTTTACACACACACCTCTGGAGAAGGAACACAGCCAGGGGGGGGAGGAAGAGGAGGCTGGAGAGAGAGTAGCAGAAGAAGAGGAGGCTGGAGAGAGAGTAGCAGAAGAAGAGGATGCTGGAGAGAGAGTAGCAGAAGAAGAGGAGGCTGGAGAGAGAGTAGCAGAAGAAGAGGATGCTGGAGAGAGAGTAGCAGAAGAAGAGGAGGCTGGAGAGAGAGTAGCAGAAGAAGAGGAGGCTGGAGAGAGAGTAGCAGAAGAAGAGGAGGCTGGAGAGAGAGTAGCAGAAGAAGAGGAGGCTGGAGAGAGAGTAGCAGAAGAAGAGGAGGAGGAGGAGAAGCACAGAAGCCTGATGAACACATCACAGGAGTCTGCAGGTGCAAAGTGCCACACATGCTGGTGTGAGCTGCTGTAAGAGTCACCCCTCTGTATCAGCTGCCAACGAGCCAGCAGAGGCGCAATGATGCTTGGGGCTACAGAAACTCATCGACAGGCCGTCCAACAAGTGTGTGTGTGTGTGTGCTCAAAGCTTCCACTATAATCAGTGGAACTGGCTCCAGACACAGCAGCAGCACAGCGCAGCGCAGTGAACATTTTCATAACGCATCCAGTGCAGCCCTAAAGTAGCACAGTCAGCTTGGTCAGCTTGTGCACACTTAAGACAGTCAGCTCTAGCGTAACACAGTCAGTAAGTGCCTTGCTCAAGGGCACAACGGCGGCAGCTGGGATTTGAACCGACAACTTTTCAGGCTACTTGCACGCTAGCCAGGTTCCTTAACCACTACGCTACCACTGCCAGATGTGAAACAGAACTGTGCCATACAGAGTATGGAAAAGCACTTTGAGTGTACTTCAAACCTAATGTTAATGCATTAACTTGTTCCAAAATAGTACACTCAGTTAGAAAAGCACACTTCTGGACCCTAAGCACAATATTGAGAAGTACATTTTTCCCACCTGTGGCTCAATCTGATGGAGTTAAGATATGATGTTATGTCTAAGTACAGGTAATTCTCCATTTCCATGAGCTCTTATTTTGTATGATTGTGGTTATATGATGAGGTGATGAATGATGACAATGCAAATGGACACAAGGGCAGATATACTGATTAAATGTCCCTTCCTTGATGCTGCCAAAGACTGTACACCTTAATGTCTCCTCAACTACATCTTGACTGTTTACAGTTTAAATGTACGCCTCAATCTCTCACACATACATCTTGACTGTTTACACTTTTAATGTACGCCTTAATCTCTCACACATACATCTTGACTGTTTACACTTTTAATGTACGCCTTAATCTCTCAGACACACATCTTGACCATTTACAGTTTTAAAGTACGCCTTAATCTCTAAAACAAACTGCTTGACTGTGTGTCTGAATGTACACAGAACTCCATTTCAATGTCTGTATGAACCGTAAAACATGTCTGCATCCCACAAGTACTTAATGTTGGTCTTCTGTGTTTTCTAAACACATTGTGAATAAGACATACAATGAAGAAGTGTAATTTGCATATAATCTATAAAACAATACTATTTTTATTTTTAATATTTTCTATTTGCTCTTTTAAATATTTACCATTAAATGAATGTTTGATAATAAATGACTGTCCATTATTTTGGCCTATTCTAGTCAAACAGGAGTATACTTGGGTGAAAGATACTGGTCAGAAGCATTAGTCTTAATAGCCCTCATAAACCAGACTCTTGT
Source organism: Tenualosa thibaudeaui (assembly GCA_027481765.1). Taxonomy (NCBI): domain Eukaryota; kingdom Metazoa; phylum Chordata; class Actinopteri; order Clupeiformes; family Clupeidae; genus Tenualosa; species Tenualosa thibaudeaui. The sequence goes on along the minus strand of JAIFZK010000150.1, from coordinate 1,116,803 downwards.
CCTTTCACTTTGTACAAAGAGTCTGGCAACTCTCAATAGGTGTAGGTTAGCTTCCTGGTGGACAGATACTTTCTGTAAACTTTAAAACGATTGGGCATGACCTAAACATGCCTTCAACCATTCACAACCGCTTGGTCACATTCAGTCACTGATTGGTCCTACAATTTTTTTGGCTGAGGAAACCTAAGCCCTAAGCCCTAGTCAGGTACCTGACTAGTACTGTAGTCAAATGTAGAGTAGAGTAGAGTAGAGTAGAGTTACTTTATTGATCCCGAAGGAAATTAAGGTGTCCAGCAGCATACACATAATACACATAATACACAATGCAAAACAGGTCAAACATATTGCAGACATCTGCATTCATACAACATTCACTGAACAGGAAGAAAAAAAAAAGGTAATAAGAAAAACCACGAGGTAGATAAGTGTCGTGATAAGGTGCCTTGCGGTAATCCTGGTAGATACATTACAATGACCCAGTAAGATTGTCCAATGTTGTAAAAGAGTCATTTAGTGCAGTAGTTATCAAGGTAGTGCAGTATATTGTTCTCCATAGTAGTATAGTCACCACCAGGGACAGCATAAGAGTGTGAGTGTGTGTGTGGGCTCAAGCTGTCCAGTCCATTATGCTCAGCACCTTCTGTGTGCTGTTGTACAGCTGTATGGCCGTAGGGACGAAGGACCTCCGCAGCCTGTCTGTCCTGCAGGAGAGGGACCGGAGTCTGTTGCTGATCAAACTCTGATTGATGAAGATGGTGTGTAGGGGGTGGCAGTCATTGTCCAGTATAGAGTGTAGCCTGCTCAGGGTCCTCCTCTGGGCTATTGTAGTTAGAGACTCCAGCTCCATGCCACAGACCCTGCTTTCCTCACCAGTCTGTAGAGACTGAGACAGGAGTCTGAAAGACTTCAGCCTCCTAAGAAAGTAGAGCCTGCTCTGACCTTTCTTGTAGAGTGCATCTGAGTTAGTGGACCATATCCAGTTTATTGTCAAGTTGAACCCCAAAGTCAAACTCAATGGAGGGGTATGACAGAAATGTCTTGATGACAAGCAAAGGTTCTGATACTTCAGAAAAGACTGGTGAACAGGCCAGGGATTGGGATGAGTTTGGGAGTTGAGTCTGGGGTGGTGGGACTGTGTATGGGTGTTTGTGACAGCGTGCACATGTGTGTGTATGAGTGAATATATGCCATGCTGGATTAATGTCGGGCCAGGGGGATGGAAGCTGGATGGTGATGAGGGGGGTGTCAGCGGAGAAGGATCTCAGGCACAGAGGGTCAGGTCATGTCTGTGGTGTCATGTATGTAGGTGAGGAAAGATGACCAAGGGGACGGTGTATCCTGAGTGTTGTTTAAATTGGGAGTGGATGGGTTGTCCAATGATAAATAATCTGTAAAAACAAGTTGTAATGTGTATTGTGTTCCTTGATTTCCAAGGTTCTTGAGGATTGTTTTCTTGGCGACAGCGCTACTAGCAGGATTTTATTGTTTGTGGTGTTTAGATTGGTTGCAGATGTATCTCCTAGAATGCATAGAGAAGGGGTTGCCAAAGATGGCAGTAAGTGATTCTGTAATGTTTACCTAAAATCAATTAATTGGAGTGCAATGCCAGAAAGTGTGAATATATGTGTCTGGGTTGTTCTGCATGCAGTGAGAACACATGTCAGAGTCAAAACCCATTTTAGAAGCACAGTGTGCGGTGAAGTGAAATCTATGAAGTTCCTTGTACTGTATTAGTTGTAGATTTGTATTTTTAGTCATGAGGTAGATATTTTTACACATTTGGGTCCAGAAGCCGTCATCGGGTGTAATAGACAAGTCTGATTCCCATTTGTGACATGGAGGTTTTTTGTGGGAGTTATATAATTTTGTGTATAATGTTTTTTGGGGGAGGGTATGTTAATCAATTCCAAGATTAGCGGAGGGATGTCTAGGTTAGCCGTCTGGATATTAATTTTTGCTTTGATAATTGATTTAATCTGTAGGTACTCTAAGAAGTGTTTCCCCTTGATGCCATGCTTCTGGATCAAATGAGCAAAAGAGAGTTTTTTGTCATGAATGATGTGGTGAAGTTGAGTGATGCCTTTGCCTATCCATGTGAGGAGGTTGAGGGTTTTTTTGTTGACAGTGGGATTGTTCCAGATAGGGGTGAGTTATGATGGTGTTGGGGGTTAACTAGTCCACCAGGCTGTTAAACTGGATGCTACTGTTAGTGCTTTGAAGGATGGATGTTTTTTGATTGAATGACCACAGAAATGTAATACTGAGATCCGGATATCCTTGCAAATGGTTTGTTCTAAGTCCTAACCAGGTGTTTTCTGAAGGGGTGGGATTTAACTGTTTCTACATGTATTGAAGCTGGCTGGCCAATGCATAGTGGTGGAACTGTGGGGCCTCTAGTCCACCTAGTATTTTAGGTTTTTGGAGGGAGGTCAGTTTGATTCTTGGTGTCTTGTTTTTCCAGTAGAATTAAATTATTGTTGAGTCGCGTGATTTAAACCAGGAGGGAGTAGGGATTGCATTGGAATTGGAATAGTATTGTATTGTATTGGAATCATTGAAAGTAGATAGTTAATTGTGGGTAATATTGTAATTTTGACAACTGATATCCTGCCTATGATGGATAGTGGAAGGTCCATCCAGTGCTGGAGGTCATCTTCTATTGACTTGAGTAAGGGGGGAAAATTTAGGCCAGATAGGTCTGACAGCTTAGGGGGAACCTTTAGCCCCAAGTATCTAACAAGAGCGTATCGAGTAGTATACTTTATACAACACTGCTTCCAACGAGCTTGTGTACAGCAACAAGTAGTATACCTTATACAACACTGCAATGACTAGTATACTTTATACAACACTTCTGACAAGAGTATGTGCTGCTATCACCCGGACATCATATGAGCTATATGCTATTACCAGGTCCCATCTAGTACTGCTGATCACAGAAATCTCAGGCAATATCAGTCTTGTAAGCCATATTCTATCAGCAGTGCTGCTGATCACAGAGACCTTGGCCAAATAACCCACATACTATCAGCGCCCCTCATCAGACCCAGCCTGAACAGTAGAGGACTGGAGGAACTATGATCACTGGCTTCCAATATAAACCACAGAGCATTCAGCTCCATCTAGTGACCAGATTTGGTAAGGCGGGTTTTGAGATTTCAGCAGTTCAACCAACCCCTCCTCACCTGGTTGTGATGAATGTAATTTGATTAATGCAGGCAAACATGGATGTATGAATGTTAGATTAACTAGTAACGTAGCGCTAGCTGCTGGTTTGATAGTCGGTCTATACAGTATCAAACTCTCCAACATAGCTGTGGCTGGAAGAGCTTTAAAGTACTAGTTCACCTACATGTAGTTCATTACTCCCCTACACTGGGCTCCCAGGGATTACCCTCACAAGCGCATGCGCTCAGGTCATCCTACCGGAGTGTGTGTGTGTGTATTACCTGACTGGGAGGTGTGTGTGTCCTGGGGCGGTGGGACGGTGCTGCACTCAGTCGTCTCCTGACCCTAACGTCCCTCCTCTCCTTCCCATGAGGCCGAGCTGTGGAGGCTGAGCCGTCTGATGCGTGACACTGAGACACCTCCTTCATGCGGGCTATCCTCTCCTTGGCAACCCGGCCCGGCGACGAGGACAGCCTCTCCTGTAGGGCTTCTGTTCTCTGAGAAGGAAGACGCCCCTTCCTCTCTGGACCCGTCCCTTCCTGTCCATCTGCTGCACATTCCCGCTGCTCAATCTGCCTTCCAGCCCCTTCAGTGGCCAGCACATGCTGTCCATCACTGTCCAGGCCACTCCCACCCTCCATGCTTGACCATGCCCCTCCCACACTCCCCATCTCCCTCTCATCTCCTACATTCTCTTGTCCCCTCCCCCCTCTCCTGTCATCCTCCAATCCCCATCCACCACCACATAAACCCCGTCTCCACTCAGCATCAAGGGGCCGCCTCTCTCTGGCCCCTCCCCTCTCCTCCTCAAAGTCCCGCCTCTCCCAGTCGGGACCCAATGAGAGGCGGCGGCTGTGATGAGGTGGCACAGAGAGAGGCGCCTCTGACTCTGGAGCTTCTGGAACTTTCTGTGGGTGGTCCATGTTACCTGGAGTGGGAGCCTCAGCACTCTCTCTCTCCCCTGTAATGAGTGTCTCCAAGTGCTTCTCTGTGAGAGACAGCTGCATCCTCCAATCAGGCGGCACTGCCCCCACCTCGCTGCCCTCTCCACTCTCCTTTCCCACAGGCGCAGTGTGAAATCGGCCTCCATCACCTTGTCCTGCTGCTGCCCCAGCCACCGCCACCTGCTCCAGCCTCATCCTCTCCACCTCCATCTGGCAGTAGCAGCACTCCTCCCTGGCCACAGCGCCCCCTGCTGGTCCTATAGGGCCCTCCAGTCCAGTGCTCCCACCGGGCACCTTGGGTTTGACCACTGGCAGCCCGTAGGCGGCGTCTCGGCCCTGCTGCAAGGACTGGAAGATATGTTCATAGTCTGGGGGACTGGTGAGTGTGGATGCGTCCTGCATGGGCTGCCTGTCAGCCCAGGGCACCTCTGCTGCAGGGGTGGAGGCCACAAGAGGGAGCTGCTGGGTACTGCTCTCACCCAGAGCCTCAGAGTCTTTCGGCGGGCTGTCCTTTGACGGCGGAAAGTCCAGCATGACTGTTCGCCCATCCATAGAGCGACGCTGGGAGAGGGCTGACACGATGGAGCGGTAGTCACGGAAACCAGCCTCGGTGCAGGAGGTGGACGACAGTGGACCGGCGCAGATCTCCTCCCGCAGGTGCTTGCTGAAGCTCACGCTCTTGACAGTGGTGGACGGCCACGAAAAGGCGCTCTTTACCTCCCGGTACTCTGGGTCACTGTTGCCCAGCACTGTTGCCCAGCCCAACTCTCCAGACCGGTCCGCATGCTGCCGCCTCCCTGCTTAGGCTTCGGCACTGCACCAAGCACCTCGCCGGATCCCCCCAGCTTGGCCTTGATGCGCTCGGGGATCTGCATGGTGGAGCCGTGGAGCAGCGAGAGAAAGCGCTGTTGCTGGATGGCTTCAGGCGTTTCTGGCCCTTCATCGCGTACCCAAAGAGGGTGGTGCCAGCACCACCTCCGCCACCTCCCCCACCTGCGCCACCTCCGCTGCTGCTCTCTGGCCCTGCTCCTGCTCCTGTGCCTGGAGGAGCACCCTCTGAGCCCTGGGCCCCTGCTCCAGTGGAGGCTGCAGGAGTTCCCCCAGTGGAGGTGGTGGGTGCTGCAGGCTGTTGTGCTTCCATGTTGTTGGTGAGACCTGGAGCAGTGGTGGTGGTGGTGGTGGTGGTGGCGGCAGGGGCTGCAGCAATGGTGTCTGGACCCGGTGCGCTTTTGGCAGGCTCTGGGCTGGTCTGGGTTTCCTGGTCGCGGTACTGGTCACCCGGCCAGGCGCCTGAGTAGCGCCGCAGTGCATCATAGGGGTTGGGCTTACTGGGCCGGGAGTCTTGGCGGCGGTGGTGGTGAGGTCTCCTGGTGGAGGAGACACGGCTGCTGGACACACTTCCAGTCAGCGCCTGCAGCTCCAGATCTGTGGACGTTGTGGGTGTGGGTGTGCGTGTGCGTGTTGCTCTTCTCACTCTTTTCACTGGGGGTGAACTTTCCCTTTCCCTTTTCCTGTCTCCCACAGAGGTGAAGGCAATGGTCCAGGGGATCAGTTCAGACCCATTCTCTCCTAATAAAACTGTTAAATTTTGGGTCTTGCAAGAGGGATGTGTTTAATCCGCCAGAAAAAAAAGTAATGGTCAGAAATAAAAGTGATGGACTGGTGAGAAAAAAGAGTAGTCTTGAGTCTGGGTGCTAAAGCCACCAACTACAATGTTCTAATATTCTGACTTCTGACTATCTACTAAATCATTTACACAGACACAGATATAATGTTCTAATGTTCTAACATCTACAAAAGCCTTCACGCAGAAATAATGATCTAATGACAAAAGCATTCACACAAGGACACATAATGTTCTAATGTTCTAATATCTACAAAAAGCATTCACACAGACACATAATGTTCTAATGTTCTAATATCTGCAAAAACATTCACACATACGCATAATGCTCTAATGTTTTAATATCTACAAAACATTCACAGAGACGCATAATGTTCTAATGTTCTAATATCTACAAAAACATTCACACAGACGCATAATGTTCTAATGTTCTAATATCAACAAAAACATTCACACAGACACATAATGTTCTAATGTTTTAATATCTACAAAAACATTCACACAGACGCATAATGTTCTAATGTTCTAATATCTACAAAAACATTCACACAGACACATAATGTTTTAATGTTCTAATATTTACAAAAATGGCACAGATATGTTCTAATGTTCCACATCTACAAAAGCATTCACAGACACAGGAGGAACATTACTGGAGGCGGGGATGGGAATTAATAGATTTTATCTATAATGATGCCATTGTCAATCTTGTTTATTGGTCTGATTCTTTCGGTTCTGTAGCCAGACCATCTCATCAGAGTGACTGTTGTCTATTTCAGTTCTACTTTCAGAGAAGACCAATTGCCCATGATCTCAAAAACATACCAGCATTGATAAAGAGGAATTGATATGGTCAGAGGCGTATGATTCCAGTAGACTGAAGCATACTTTTCTCAGCTCCCACCCCTAACACACACACACACACACACACACACACTCCCTCCCCCTCATGTACCTCCACACGTGCAGCCTGACTGGCTTCCTGTTCCCATTTACAGTGCTTCAGGTGGGAGACGGAGATAACCAGCCACTCTGAGCTTCACACAAGGCTCACACACACAGACAGAATCCAGTACTAGCCCTCTCTGTAGCCTCTCTGCTTCAGGCCATCTGAACTCACCCCTCACCCCAGACCAGTGGCCTTCAGCGGAGACCTACATGAGCAGCACACAGGTACAGCAACCCACTCTACTCTACTGTACTATCCACTAGGTTTTTCTCTTCTTTTCTCTTTAAGGGGGGAGGGTGATGTTACTCTATGTATAGGCCTATGGTGTGCGTGTGAAGTTTTGTACTGACTGACAAATTTCCTTGATGGACAATCATGGACATGGACAAGACAGTTATCTATCAATCAATTTACACAAAGCTTTGTTCTTACATGGGAACACGTGTTTGTTTTGTTATATGCCGAGTCTGAAGGCAAACGGAGTTCCGCTCAGTGCGACACATTTTCCGCAATCCGCCAACGCTCACAAATATTCACTTTCATTTTCACGTCTGACATGCCTCCATGTATCACTAATATTGGGTTATCCATAGATAGTAAAAGAGTTATTCCGACGCATGAAAGCGTCCTCGAAACAAGAGCGAAACCACATGCAAACACTGACGACTGCTCTCTGGAGACAGAAGAAAAATATACGCTTTACTGAAAAGAGGCCAAGGCAAGCACTCATTTTTTTCTTTTCAATCACCCCACATAAAAACACACGTAGCCTCCTATCGTGTCGTTAGGCTATATCCAAAGTTGTTGTATGCAGTGTGTAGTAGCCTACATGTTTTTTTCAGAACCTGCTACACAATGGTTTTTCCTTTTCACAAAGTTCGCAATATTTAGGTTGAAGCCTAAATCGTCCGTGCTGTTAACCGTGAGAGTACGGTAAGATCACGATATGATCTTGGCTTTTAACAACTATTTGCGAGACCGTTGTCAGCATAATTTGTAATACTAGTATTTCAATATTTAACCTTCAGAAATATCAATCCCGATATTTCTACGTCCATGCAGATAAATCCACACTCACCTTTCTCCAAACAATGTGCATTTTTGTTGTGACTGGGAGTTTTTGTACAGTGTTGAACACTGTCGGTCGGTCACAAACCTACGAGGGTATTAAGATTAAAATAATAGATGACATTCGGGATTCTCAAGGAAAAGTTTCAGTGCATGCATATGTTTTGAGTGTTTTCCCCCCAGTAAGAGCTTTCAAGCAATTTGTGTGTGTGTGTGTGTGTGTGTGTGCGCGTGTGTGCATGTGTGTGTGCATAGGATAGGATACCACCACCAGGCTCTGGAATATGCAACCAGATTTTCTATCAACGTATCAGCAAACAGAAATTAAAGGTAGCGCCAATAGGTCTAAGGTTTGAACAAAGTGTCCACCCACTAACCCTACTTTACCTTTACTTAATTTATGACAGGCTAACAATTACTGTGATGCTAGTTTTACACAACATCTGAGCTCTCCCAGCTTTTATGAAAGCTTGTCTTCATTTTCCCAGCATTCTGTATTAAAGGGGTTATCCAAAGTGAATCAATCCGTAGCCCTGTTGTTTCATGTTGCTGAGCGGTGTCAGTAGGCATGAGAATGACAGAATTTGGTACAACGTAGACCAAATAGCGAATCGGCAGCCAACAGTTTTGTTTTCTTATGCCCCGATCTGTTAGCGTTAGCTGGTCATTCTTATACCAACCTACAGAACTCAGCAGCCTTGAAGAATGGGGATATGGGGTGACACATTGAATTGATTCTTCCTCTAAGGCCTAATTGATTTAGATGATCTCTGTACTTGCGCTCATCTTTCTTCTCCCCAGACATGGATCTGGTCACGTCAGCCATCGAGCCGATCAAGTTCATTGCGGAGAAAGTGTACAAGCTCTTCATGAAGGAGAAATCCAACAAGGACCAGTGTCAGCGGCTGGCCAAGTGTGTGTGTGCCCTGGTGCAGACGCTGGACGCGCTGAAGCGGCAGCGGGACCTGATCGACCGCAGCGAGGAGCTAAAGCAGCGCCTGGGCGAGCTGAAGAGCACGCTGGAGACAGCCGAGGCCATGCTCCTGAAGCGCGAGTCCACCAGTCAGTTCAAGAAGCTGCTGAAAGCCAGTCAGACCAGTGACAAGCTGGATGCCCTCTTCCAACAGCTCAGTGATGAGCACAAGGAACTGGCACTACTGCTGCAGGTGAAAACAACTTCATGTCCCATTAATGTCCACCCTTACAGAGTCACAGACTTGGATGCATGCTTGGATGTTAACTCAGTTAGGGCTCAGGGCTTAGGTCTTAGGGTGGACATTGAAACTAGGACAGTGTGCCCTGTGTATTCAGAAACAGACTGGATACTTTCAGCTTTTTATTCTTTAATGCCTCCATAACAAGCACTTGAGTGAGTAGATTAGTAGTATGCTTGGTGAGTACTATATTAGTATTCACAGTGAGTAGATTAGTAGTATGCTTGGTGAGTACTATATTAGTATTCACAGTGAGTAGATTAGTAGTATGCTTGGTGAGTACTATATTAGTATTCACAGTGAGTAGATTAGTAGTATGCTTGGTGAGTACTATATTAGTATTCACAGTGAGTAGATTAGTAGTATGCTTGGTGAGTACTATATTAGTATTCACAGTGAGTAGATTAGTAGTATGCTTGGTGAGTACTATATTAGTATTCACAGTGAGTAGATTAGTAGTATGCTTGGTGAGTACTATATTAGTATACACAGTGAGTAGATTAGTAGTATGCTTGGTGAGTACTATATTAGTATACACAGTGAGTAGATTAGTAGTATGCTTGGTGAGTTCTATATTAGTATTCACAGTGAGTAGATTAGTAGTATGCTTGGTGAGTACTATATTAGTATTCACAGTAAGTAGATTAGTAGTATGCTTGGTGAGTACTATATTAGTATACACAGTGAGTAGATTAGTAGTATGCTTGGTGAGTACTATATTAGTATACACAGTGAGTAGATTAGTAGTATGCTTGGTGAGTACTATATTAGTATTCACAGTGAGTAGATTAGTAGTATGCTTGGTGAGTACTATATTAGTATTCACAGTGAGTAGATTAGTAGTATGCTTGGTGAGTACTATATTAGTATTCACAGTGAGTAGATTAGTAGTATGCTTGGTGAGTACTATATTAGTAGTATTCCATAGCACAGCCATAGGTGCTGATGTAGTATTACTATAACTCCTACTACAACCATAGGTGGAGCAGCGTGCAGTGGCTGGCGCCACCATCAGGAAGGTGGATGTCGTGCAGGAGACGGTGGAGGAGACAGCCAACAGCATGGTTGCCGTGCACGACTCCATCGACAGCGCCCTGAGGAAAGTGAACAGCATGGATGAGAAGATGGACGACTCGCAGAAGCAAATGGACACTTTACATGTCAAAGTGGCCAAATCCCAGGAGACCATAGAGGCCCTGAACGAGAAGATGGAGAAGCTCATTAAAGGCGGTGAGGATTCTGAGTAGAGTAGAGTAGAGTTACTTTATTGATCCCGAAGGAAATTAAGGTGTCCAGCAGCATACACATAAGACACATAATACACAATGCAAAACAGGTCAAACATATTGCAGACATCTGCATTCATACAACATTCACTGAACAGGAAGAAAAAAAAAGGTAATGATAATAAGAAAAACCACAAGGTAGATAAGTGTCATGATAAGGTGCCTTGTGGTAATCCTGGTAGGTACATTACAATGACCCAGTAAGATTGTATATATATGTATATAATATAGTATAGTCACCACCAGGGACAGCATAAGAGTGTGTGTGCACTCAAGCTGTCCAGTCCATTATGCTCAGCACCATCTGTGTGCTGTTGTACAGCTGTATGGCCCTGGGGACAAAGGAGAGGGACAGGAGTCTGTTGCTGATCAAACTCCTCTGATTGATGAAGATGGTGTGTAGGGGGTGGTGGTCATTGTCCAGTATAGAGTGTAGCCTGCTCAGGGTCCTCCTCTGAGCTATTGTAGTTAGAGAAAGTAGAGCCTGCTCCTTTCTTGTAGAGTGCGTCTGAGTTAGTGGACCAGTCCAGTTTATTGTCAAGGTGGACCCCCAAGTACTTGTAAGTGCAGACTGTCACGACAATCTCCCCATCAATCGTGACGGGCACCAGCGGCGGGGCAGTTCTCCTGAAGTCCACCACCATTTCCTTGGTTTCCTGCAGCTGATTAGCCCGGCACCACCCAACAAAGTCCTCCACAAGGCACCTGTACTCCCCCTCCTGTCCATCCCTGATACACCCCACGATTGCAGTATCGTCACAGAACGTCTGCATGACAAGTCTCTGAGTTGTAGCTGAAATCGGTGGTGTACAGGGTAAACAGTACAGGGGAGAGCACAGTACCCTGCGGTGCACCTGTGCTGCTGACCACAACCTCTGATTCAACAGTATCACTACAGGTGGACCTGTTGAACACATTAAAAAAGCTCAATATTAAATCAGTGGCCAATAAAGTCTTCAAACCACACTGATGCACAGTGAATGAATGGCCACTGTATTACTGACTATGCCCATGTGTGGGAAACGCGTTCTGAATAGATGATTCTGAAAATTCAGTACTGATGATTCAGGTTCATTATGTGCACTGTAAATGGGAAATGGCATAGTGCCTGTAATATCACTGCACAATGGAACAAGTTCAGGTTCACTGCTGAGGATGTTGCTGACCTGGCATACTGCTGTGCTCTGTACTGCCAAAACAAACTATAGCAAGATATTTTTTCTATGCAGAAAAAAATGTGACGTCATTTTACTACTGTGCTATTTACACAACAGAGTGTATAAGCAAACAGTCCCACATTCTGGTGATTCAAGTGAATCTCTACATGCAGTCAATAGCACAGCAGTATGCCGTCTTAGAAAAAGCCTTAGAATGGTGCTTCAGTGCAGTTCAGAACAGCCCACCGTCTAAGATGTGAGGATGCGGAGGGAAGCAGTCAAGGTGTTGTCGACTGATCATACTTTCCTGACCCCCCCAAACACACACACACACACACACACACACACACAGACCCAGGTGCCTCCTGTCGGAGTCAGCCCAGCTCAGACCCAGGGCCGTCCAGTGGGGGTCAGCCCAGCCCAGCCCCAGGACCATCCAGTGGGGATCAGCAGGAGCTGAGCACAGGTGTGTGGTAGCTGTTTATTGGAGTTGAGATCTCTGCAGCAGTTTATAGGCCTGGCATAAAGCAATGCATTTTGGACTAACTAGGACAATGGAAGGGAATCTGAATGCATTTCGTCCAAACAACTAGCCTACATAACAGTTGAGGCCTATGCAACGAGGACCAAATAGCAAACTGGCAGTTAATGCTAATGAATGAGGGCAAAGAAACTCTGGGTCACTTTTTGTCATTGGCCCCTTTCAGTCAGCTTTAGCTGCTAGTTTATAACTTTAGTATATTTGGTACCAAATCTTCTCATTTCTCTTCCTGATGGCACCACACAGTGAGCTCGAGCTCCAGGGATATATGTTGTTAAAAATGTATTTTATTATTGCAGTTTTGTATTTGTATTTGTATGTAATCTCCTCTTTGTCCCCTACAGGAGCTCCTGGGAGGCCAGCAGCCATCCCCCTCCCTCAGGACGCAGGTCTGTAGACCAGTCAGTACAAGTCACAGTTCAGTTCATGTCGCAATTCAGTACATCACAGTTCAGTACACATCAGTTAAGTTCACTAGTCATTAGTCAGTGACAATGATAGCACACTATTTGCGGTATAGAGGATCAAAGTGTGTCAACAGCCTAAGGTTTTTGAGAGCCTCTTAGAGTGTCAGGTCTGTGAGAACCTCCTAGAGTCTAAGGAGAATCTCTTAGAGCTCAGGTCTTTGAGAACTTCTTAGTCTCAGGTCTGTGAGAACCTCCTAGGAGTCTGAGGTCTGTGAGAATCTCTCAATCTCAAGTCTGTGAGAACCTCTTAGTTTCAGGTCTAGGAGAAACTCTTAGTCTCAGGAGAACATCTTCAGAATCTCAGTTCTGTGAAAACCTCTTATGTTGTTTTTTAACCAAATTTTCAGTTCGCTAAAGCTCTGATTCTTTTGAATCTAAAGCTCTGATTCTTTTGAACACACCGGCCAGTTCGAGATTGGGGGAGGGGGAACTGGCACCAGCATGTTTTTTTGTCAGAAAACGCCTTTTAAGTCTCAGGTCTGTGAGAATCTCAGAGTCTGCGGTCTATGAGAACGTCTTAGGCTATGTAGGCTGCAGTCCAAATCCGATGTTTTTGCATACGTTATTAAAATCTGATCTTTTTGACTGACCGTTCACACTGGATAATAAAAGTACTCTGATCAAATCTGCATGTCAGCATTTCATCTCTCCAAGCCACATTGTTTACTATGGTAGGCTAACGCCTCATGCCCAGAAATGATAAACAAAGCGTGGAAGCGTGAACTAGGTGTGTTTCTTTCTCAGATGGTTAGGTGGTGCTGTAGCACAAATAACAAGAAAGTGTCAGCTGGAATATTCCATCTGGTTTTATTTCTGTGCACCGTTCACTGATGTTGCTCTCCATGTGCAAGGCAACATTCCAAATAATCTACCCATGGTGAACCCCTATTGTGCACCGACACATTGTTATAACAAGCAATACAGTTTTAAAAAAAGAAGATTTACATTAATCAGTTATTAATATTTTTTTTAAATAATTAATTAATAATTAATAAAATTATTAATCAGTCCTATATTACACTTGGCAATCTGAACAAGGGTTTTGAATCTCAGCTCTATCAAAACATCTTAGTTTCAAGTGTGTGTGTGTGTGTGTGTGTGTGTGTGTGTGTGTGTGTGTCCTCAGATAAGCTGCTGAGTGCAGTGCGTAGCAGGTTTGTGGAGAAGACCAGTCTCACCTTGATCAAGCAGCTGCTGGACGATCTCCAAGAGGACCGTGTGCTCAACTCCGAGGAGGCCGAGTCTGTGCTGGAGGAACAAACAGCACGAGCCGACCGCGCCCGCTGCCTCATCGACAGCGTGCGCAAGAAGGGCCTCAAGGCCAGCGAGAAGATGATCACACGTGTGAGGGAGAGAGACCCCACACTGAGCGAGACGCTGGGCCTTGTCTGAGGAGGAGGAAGATGAGGAGGGGGTCTTGTCTAAGGAGGAGGAAGATGAGGAGGGGGTCTGGTCTAAGGAGGAGGAAGATGAGGAGGATGGGGAGGGGTCTAAGGAGGAGGAAGATGAGGAGGATGGGGAGGGGTCTAAGGAGGAGGAAGATGAGGAGGGGGTCTGGTCTGAGGAGGAGGAAGATGAGGAGGGGGTCTGGTCTAAGGAGGAGGAAGATGAGGAGGGGGTCTGGTCTGAGGAGGAGGAAGATGAGGAGGGGGTCTGGTCTAAGGAGGAGGAAGATGAGGAGGGGGTCTGGTCTAAGGAGGAGGAAGATGAGGAGGGGGTCTGGTCTAAGGAGGAGGAAGGCAGACGGAGTACTGGGCAGGCAGAAGAAGAACAAGAGAAGGAGGAGACATTCAGCATTGACTGAACCTGATTCATGCTGATTTTCTGTTGTCTGCTATTGGCTGCAGTGAAGCGGTATCAGCGACATGTGACTGTGCCTCAGGATCGCATGACACTGCAGGGGCAAAGGGACCTGCTGACAGACACCTTCTGTTCTCGATCACCATAAACTACAAGTGTAGAGCCTGCCTTCATGGTGTCAAATTTCACAACTACACTTTTGCAAAGAGACTGGACACCCCATATGCATACTTTAAAGGAGACAGACTATTAAGTGCACCTAATGCTCTTTGACCTAGCAATAGTTTTCAGATCTTCAGAAAGCAGTATTTAGGAATTTTGCAGATGCGTTTTACACTGTATAAGTAATTATTTCTTAGATTTGTAATTGTATTAAGTGCTATTTAACCTGTTACTAATGTTGGTGTTGACCTCATTCGTCATTTTACTGGTGTGGGAGTGAATGCTTTTTAACTTCATTTCGATATGGACATGGAAACATGTAATGTTGATTTAACTTCATTTGGATATTAACATGTAAACATGTAATGTTGATTTAGCTTCATTTCGATATGAACATGTATTAACATGTAATGTCCGTTGTTGTGGACCAATGTTCTTGTTCCTTTGCGTGCTAATCAACAGACTTTTTTTTTTTTTTTACCATGCATAATTATGGCATCACATTTCCAACATTAAAATGTGTTGAATCTGTTCTGGCTGGATGCAAATCATTGCAAATTAATCATTCTAAATTGCATTTGTGGAAATGGGCGCTTTTTTTGCATTACCATCTGTCGCCCAGCCAATGGCTGTTCAACAACAGTTGACGTTGTCCTAGATAAATATGATGACGTTTTTAAAATTAGTGTGACTACTGATTGGTTCATGCTTTAGTATTCACTTCTCTCAATGTTGACACGTGGTCGTGTGTTCCGGGTTGTTTGCTTATTTATTGGAACGTTCTGTTTTTTGGCCACTAGTACATGACAGGGTAGAGAGAAAAACATTAGCCAGCGGCCCATCTCCAGATTTTAGTACCTGACCTCGTCAAACTGAAGACATCGGGCGCACTAGATGGCCAAGGACGCAAGCTGCTTCTTGTTTGTATTTGGGGTTATGATCAAATTATGTCATATCAGGCTAACACGATCTAATGACTCGCGAGACAAAATATAATAAAATAAAATACAAATTGTCAAATTGTAGCTGCCCCTTTCACAGCTTGTAAACCCGTGGTACTTCTGTTTAAGCCTGCTTATGTTATTCGTAGTCATTCACGAGGACGGCCAAACTGAGGAACAAGCTTCTTTTGTTCTTTCCCAACCTTTTCAAATGAACTGGGTCGATCACGAAAGCCAGGTCCGCGAAAACAGACTATTTTTGCTCTAAAACTGATCGGAGTAGAAAAAAATAGGTAATTGAGATGTTTTGCAAACCAACCTTAGTCCATATGTTGTCCAGCTGGCCTGGTGGGTCTGATAGGCTACCTTCATCTCTGTGATCACCGCTACGCCCTCCCCACCTGAGAGTAATTGCAATCTAATTCAGACTTTTCTTAATGGCATTTTTCTGCCCGCGGCTGCAGTTGAAGTCGGCATGTCAGCCTTTCAAAACTCTTCGGAGTCAAGGTCGGTAACAACCTGTTGCTTTAAATGTAATTGAGCTGTTTTGTTCCTGTGTTAGTAGCCCATCATTGTAATTGTAATCAGTTTACAGTTCCCTCAAGGCCAGTAAAGTTAGCGACATGCACCATGGGAATACAATACAAACTGTACCCATGAGATGGAAACTAAGATTTAGTCTGCGCCCATCTTTGCTCTGAACGTCATCTGTGCTGCGGAGGTCGGTGTTTAAACTCGTAAAAGGCAGTGCACGGTGGCCATTATTTCTTTTTCTCGCTATATCCAGATAAAAAGCTATGGGCTAAATCCCATTGTCCATTAAAGCCCTGGGCCCAGTTGTTCAAAGTAGTTCGGTTCAGATCAAGGTGATCCAGATTTGGATATCCAGTAGTTTGCTGTGTATAATCCAGGATTATATATTTGGATCTCCAGGTACTGGGGTTTAGGGGAGACATTGGGATTCAGAATGGAAGTGGTTTTCCTCCAGGTTGCACCATGCTGATGTGCTGGATTAATAATCCTAGATCACATTTGGCTGGTCAGCATAAATGCAGGTCGTATGTGTGCAAATGGAGTTGCTGGTTTGTTTGTGTGTTTGTACAGAGGTTGCTCCGCCCCCTTATGGCCAGGCTTCCCGGAGCAGGCACTTAGCTACAGTGCTGGAGGCCACCTCAGCTTGGAGCCTAACACACACACACACACACACCACCTCAGCTTGGAGCCCTGGTTACTGCCTGGATGTAGCTCTGTGTACGACCGTCTGGTCAGGTAACACACACACACACACACACACACACACACACACACCACCTCAGCTTGGAGCCCTGGTTACTGCCTGGATGTAGCTCTGTGTACGACCGTCTGGTCAGGTAACACACACACACACACACACACACACACACACACACACCACCTCAGCTTGGAGCCCTGGTTACTGCCTGGATGTAGCTCTGTGTACGACCGTCTGGTCAGGTAACACACACACACACACACACACACACACACACACACACACCACCTCAGCTTGGAGCCCTGGTTACTGCCTGGATGTAGCTCTGTGTACGACCGTCTGGTCAGGTAACACACACACACACACACCCTCAGCTTGGAACCCTGGTTACTGCCAGGATGCAGCTCTGTGTATGACTGTCTGGTCAGGTAACACACACACTCAGACACCACACACACACATACACACACACACACCACCTCAGCATGGAGCCCTGGTTACTGCCTGGATGCAGCTCTGTGTACGACCGTCTGGTCAGGTAACACACACACACACACACACACACACACACACCCTCAGCTTGGAGCCCTGGTTACTGCCAGGATGCAGCTCTGTGTATGACCGTCTGGTCAGGTAACACACACACACACACACCACCTCAGCATGGAGCCCTGGTTACTGCCTGGATGCAGCTCTGTGTACGACCGTCTGGTCAGGTAACACACACACACACACACACACACACACACACCACCTCAGCATGGAGCCCTGGTTACTGCCTGGATGCAGCTCTGTTTACGACCGCCTGGTCAGGTAACACACACACACACACACACGGAGTTGAAGTGTTTCCTCAGTGATATGGGATAATAAGTCCCTGTACACGCACACATGTGTATACACACACACACACACACACACACACACACACACACACAGCTGAAGTGTTGTTGTGTTTCCTCAGTGATATGGGAGGGAGTCCCCGTTCACCTCCTGTAGGTGCTGATAACGCAGCAGCGCTCTCCTCACAGAAGCCTCGCAGGCACGTCTCCACACACACACACACACACACACCTGCCTGCCTCTTCTCACCCCCACCCCTCCTCACACATACACACACACACACACCTATCTACCTCCCTCCTTCCCTGCCTGCCTGCCCTCACCTCTCAGCCCTCCCCACAACTACACACACACACACACCTTCCTGCCTGCTCTCACCTCTCAGCCCTCCCCACAACTACACACACACACCTTCCTGCCTGCTCTCACCTCTCAGCCCTCCCCACAACTACACACACACACCTTCCTGCCTGCTCTCACTCCCCACTCCTCCCCTTTACCACACACACACACACACACACACACACCTTCCTGCCTGATCTCACTCCTGACCCCTCCTCTGACGTGTTTCATAGCTGTGTATAAACGTGTGTGTGTGTGTGTGTGTGTGCGCGCGTGTGTGCGCGCGTGTGTGTGTGTGTGTGTGTGTGTGTGTGTGTGTGTGTGTGTGTGTGTGTGCGTGCGTGCATGTGTCTCCTTTCTAGGTCTTCCATCCTTGAGCGCTGCATCCTGCGTATCTCCTCTGCAAGTGTTCAAACGGAGGAGATGGACCTAGTTACCAGGTCACCATGTGCATCCATACAGTATACTGTACGCTAAAGTAGATGCTAATCCTGTATGCCCCATAGAGGGCTATTCATAAAGTATACTGTATGAGTAGAGTAGATGCTAATCCTGTATGCCCCATAGAGGGCTATTCATACAGTATACTGTACGCTAAAGTAGATGCTAATCCTGTGTGCCCCATAGAGTAAACATGCTCCTCCTGTGTTTTTTTTTTTAAATGGGTTGTTTTGTTTAGGTCTCCATCAAAGCCCTTTTGGTGTTCCCGGAACTTGGACCCGTCACGCTTTGAGACCAACGAGTCGGTTCTGAAGCGTCGGCAGAAGCAGATTCAGTACGGGAAGAACACACAGGGCTACCAGAACTACCTGCAGCAGGTTCCAAAGTATGCACTGTGACCTCTTCATCTAGACTAGCTCCTAGTCCAAAGTATGCACTAGTTATGCTTTAATCTGGACTACTAAATCAGATGTGTAAGGTTAATGGTCAGCCCATTTCCATACTGTTAAAGTGGTGGGAAAGTCATCTTGTGGTCCCATTTAGTTAGTGGTCTAGGCTGTAATATTATATTATATATATTCTCGCGTTCTTCCTATTCACCTGCACTAGCTCAAACAGGGCTGGGGCTTGATTGACTGGGGTATCGCTTGAAGCTCAGATGTACACAGCTAACATATTGTAGATGTATGTATGGATGTGTGCTAACCATGTAGACATCTGTAATAGCGTTAGTAAGTGTGTGTGGATGAACACTAATCATAACATGAGGTCTGTCATTAGTGTGTGTGTGATGGTTATAGTTATGAGTGTTAGAGCATAATCTGCAGACTAGGGGTGGGAGTCGAGAACAGGGAATTGGGTAGGACCGAGAATCAGATGCTTCAATTCCTTTTGATAATCAGTTCCTCTCATCAATGCCAGCGTGTTTCACACCATGGTCAAAGGGTCTTTTTAAATACCAAACTGAAATGGATGATAATTCTACTAGTGGCATTTTCTCCTGGAGGCCAAGGGAGGCGTGGCCTCATAAATATTCAATAAAGAAATATTCAGGACTTTAGATTAATAGCGCACATTTTGGATTCCAAATTTGTTGTTAAACTTACTGTTGTCCGTTTTTCTTTGATCGGAGTAGCAAGCAAAACGGCGCCCCTGAACACTACATTTATGGGCTGTAGCCTACGTTACGTTTCAGTGCTCAGCTCTATTCTAGTTTAGTCGCATTAACAGAGAATAACTGGTGAAATACTGCCATCTAGGGAGGCCAGTTTTACTTGCTTAATGATGTGTTGAGGACTTAAGAATAATTTGTCGCAAGATATTACAAATTTAACGTTGGTAGTCTTTCTTCTTTATGTGTAGGGCTTCACATCACATTGGAGTTGTTTCATGCTATTTTAATGTCACAATTGGGCTGCTGGTGTATTTGGTGCACTTTGGCGAGAGACATTCATTTCCTTACAGGCCATCTTTAATGTAAACATCAAACCAGTCAGCATGGCCCGACGTGAGTCTAACTTCTGTGGTATAGCCCCGAATGTTTTAAACAGCTAGCAACGCCCCTGCTAATTTGTATTTAAATTCATTACTGACATATATTGGTGTGACGTCTGTAAAATTGGCCACGCACCACCACTGCTTTCTACATGGTCTCCCTCATTCTGCTGCGCTATGGCCACCTCTCTTGTAGAGGCTCCATTATGGGCCTGTGTGCTGTGTGCTATGGCCACCTCTCTTGTAGAGGCTCCATTATGGGCCTGTGTGCTATGGCCACCTCTCTTGTAGAGGCTCCATTATGGGCCTGTGTGCTGTGTGCTATGGCCACCTCTCTTGTAGAGGCTCCATTATGGGCCACCTCTCTTGTAGAGGCTCCATTATGGGCCTGTGTGCTATGGCCACCTCTCTTGTAGAGGCTCCATTATGGGCCACCTCTCTTGTAGAGGCTCCATTATGGGCCTGTGTGCTGTGTGCTATGGCCACCTCTCTTGTAGAGGCTCCATTATGGGCCTGTGTGCTGATGGTAGAAAATGGTGCAGAATACCATCTGAACGGTATGGAATTCATAAGAGAATTGATAAAGAATTGGACTGAAGAGCTGGAGCTGAATTGACAATGACATCAATACTGATAAAATCCTATCAATTCTCACCCCTTGCCTTGTGTTATTAACGTGTGTGTGTGTTGGTGCAGTGAGTAGGAGTCCATAGCGGATGTGTGTGTATGTGTGTGCACCAAAATGTGTGGACATCTGCATTATTGTGTGTGTGGTTATTTATCTGGGTGTCCACTATAACCTGTAGACACCTGCATTATGTGTGTGTGTGTGTGTGTGTGTGTGTGTGTGTGTGTGTGTGTGTGTGTGTGTACACGCGCGCGCACTTAGACACCTGCGGATCTCTGGGCTGCACCCGTCCACTCCCAACAAGTACCACAAGTACAGCCGTCGGTCATGGGACGCTCAGGTACGTCTGTGGAGGAAGGCCCTGCATGCATGGGACCCCACAGGCTCCGCCCACAGTGAGGCAGAGGGCGAGGGACCAGCAGAGGAACGCCCACTGTGAGTGCAGCTCTTCAGGGATTTGACATCAGGGTAGGGGGGGGGGTTGTGGTTGGATGGGGGGGGGGGGTGTTTGGACATCATGCTGTGTGCAGGTTAATTTACTAGCTTCATGGGTGCTTTAGTGGTTAAAGGGCTCATCACTGGTGAATAAAGGCTTTAGTGGTTAAAGGGCTCATCACTGGTGAATAAAGGCTTTAGTGGTTAAAGGGCTCATCACTGGTGAATAAAGGCTTTAGTGGTTAAAGGGCTCATCACGGGTGAATAAAGGCTTTAGTGGTTAAAGGGCTCATCACTGGTGAATAAAGGCTTTAGTGGTTAAAGGGCTCATCACGGGTGAATAAAGGCTCTCGACTCCCCATGGAGCTGCTCCACACACTTCTAGAGAAGTCGAAAGTGAATGAAACCAAATCATGTTTATTATCTTGTAAGTCAACATGAGACTCATTGCAGGTTCCTATTCATCCACATACATCAGTAAAAATGAACTATGAACCCGTGTGTGTGTTTGTTCTCCAGACGGGGTCAGGTGGAGATGGACAGATTGTGGGTGTAACCTCTTTCCGTGTGTGTGTGTGTGTGTGTGTGTGTGTGTGTGTGTGTGTGTGTGTGTGTGTGTGTGTGTGCGCATGCGCGCATGTGTGTGCGTTTTCCAGACGTGAGCAGGTGGATGAGGAGCGGAGTGTGGAGATGGACAGCGAGCTGGATACTCTGTCAGGGTCCAACCCCCCTCTGCTGCCCCCACAACCAGCTGGCATGGCCGCACTTGGACAGGGCTTGTTCACCTCTGCTCCCCAGGTGTGTGTGTGTGTGTGTGTGTGTGTGTTGCACTGTGACAGGGCCTGTTCACCTCTGCTCCCCAGGTGTGTGTGTGTGTGTGTGTGTGTGTGTGTGTCTGTCTCTGCTCCCCAGGTCTTTCTGTGTGTGTGTCTAGGGATGTATTTCAAGAAGGGGGTTAAATGGCAAACCTAGTTAACCCAGAGGTTTTACTTGGGGTGTTTGTGTTTGTGTGTGTGTGTAACTGTTCTATATCTTATCCCTTTTGAACATTTGTACCAATCAGGCCACATGTGACCAAAGTCCAACCCAATATCCTGGTCCATAGGATTTTTGTGTGCGCAAGACGAGGGTTTTCAGTGTCCTGGTAGTGTGTGTGTGTGTCTGACTGACACTAATCTCTCTTCCCACAGGAAGAGTTTTCAGTCTCCCGGGAGCGCCCCCTCCAGGCAGGCCTGGGCTACAGCTTCAGGAGTGAGCTCACCCCCAAGGAGAACGTCCTGGGCTGGCTGCGCTTCCTGCTCAAGGCTGGGGAGCACTCTTATCACCCCTAAGCACACGCCCACACCCACACCCACCTCCACCCTGCACATCTCACCACTACTACCACACCTGCAGGATGAGCGCCACCTGTAGGACGTCATGAGAATAACCCCTCCTGCCTCACCAGTGCTGCTGTCCCATAAGCAAGGAGTTGAAGGACCCAGTTGGCTCCACCTCACCAGCTTGTGTTCAGTCCTCCAGGGTCTGAGAGACGGTGTGTTGTGGTGTTATGGGTGGGTGTGTGAGTGTGTGTAATCGGTGTTGTGGGTTGGTGTGTGTGTAATCGGTGTGGTGTGTTTAGGGAAGGTTATATTCTGCTCCCTCCTCCAGCTGCTCAGCCCTCCTGGTTTATTTCCTTTCATTGTTGACAGGTTAATGTGTGTTTCTTTGAGGCCGCTTTGTCACCTTTCTGTGATTTCCTGATTTTCTGAATGCTGATTTCTATGTTTAATCCAAATGTCCTGTCACTTCTGTTCAATCTTTCTTTTGTGTTTCTTTGTGTAGCACTTTGTGAACACTTTAGTCAAAGCAAATAAAGACGTGTTCAAATATCTCTGCTCACTTGTTGTATGGTGGGACTGTGCACAGGGTGTTTTCCCTATCAATGGCTGGTTATGTACACACAGACACACACACACACACACAAGGGGTTTGGGAGTTCATTTGTGTCTGTTTATTTTGACCAGGAAAATAAATAACATTATCTAGATGGTGAGGTATGCTGCCTTTGAACATGCATTTTTTTTAATGTAGCCTATTAATGTGAAATAAAGATGGTCTGAGTGAAAATGGTGCTTTCAACGCAAATGCATGTCTCTTAAAAATGTGAACCTGTTTTGGTGTGGGCAATGCTCGGGATGCAGTCGCACGCAAACGCCGTTACACACCTACATTTCGGAAATGGCCTTTACACACCCGTAACTATAGTATACCCATTTTCATCCAGCGTTTTCGCATCTAAAGCCGAGTGCTTTCATGCAGTTGTAAATGCCCCTCCTCCTGTCAAACTTGACGTTTGCAAGGTAATTCCACAACGTTTCGGTTCGCGTCATCATCCCCTCAAAGAGGGGAGAACATTGTGTCTAAAATGATCATTTAGGCGAATTAGCCAAAGTTGACCGTCACAGCTACCTTTTATACATATTAAAGGCCAAAATGAGTAGACATATGCAATCTTGAAATCACACACAATAAATTTGGGGTGATGCCACTAGCTTCTTATGACCGAGACCCCAGAGAGCAAGTTTGCTCTGACACGCTATCCTTTTCAAGTTTGCTCTGACACGCTAACCTTTTCAAGTTGGCTAATTAAGGTCCGCGTATCGGAGGTGCAGGCTGTTGCCTGCAGACTGTAAGAGCCACTTCATCCGAAAGTCGTGAATATCACCAAAATGTTCATCACCAAAATTCAACCAATGTAAAACCACAGGTAATTTGGGATAGATAAATGACATTTTTACTCATTTAATCAATGATTTTAATCAATAGTTTTGCATTTTGTTGTACCCTGATGAAATATGAATATTTATCATTTATATTTTACATATAAAGTTTTAAGTAGTTTGGTAAACCAGTGGTTCAATCAATCAAACAAACCCCCCAACCCCCGAGCAAGCTGTCATTCTGGAGTCCAGTAGGCTATGTCAGTAATTGTGCGTCTGAAGGATGAAATCGGACATCCTTAAGCGTCTGTCATGGTCACAAGTCTGGATTTCATCGGACATCCTTGTGGCTAATCCTAATCCAGGCAAACCTTAATGAAGCTTCGTGAGATCATTTTATGAACAGGAATGACCATACACTCTGGACTCAGAGAAGCTTCTCAATCTTTTCTGCTCCGCACATATATCAAGGGCAGTAATCACAGGGAAGCTGAACATTATTATTGAATTACATTATGCGAGTAAGCGCCGAAATATCGCAAATATGATTGGATGATAGTCTTCCGGGAGTAGGATTCCGTGTGATCAACCCCTCCCACATTGTCTCATCCACGCTGCTATAGATACAGACGACGAGTCTGGTTAACGTCCCCAAAAGTGGGGCGGGGTTGGCCTTGAACAAAAATAGCTTTTCTCTACCTGCAGCAGTGCTTCTCCACTCACTTGCATGATAAATCAATCACTACTTATCCTCAACTTTCCCCTGCGATTTTCACTCAGCACCCCATAAAAAAAAAAAAACATCCAAATGACTTGAAAATGGTTGGAATTGTTTGTGCATCGTTTGTGCACATTTTTGCAGGCAAAACTAGCAGTTGTGCACAAACCGTCTTTATGATATTCAACATTTAATTGTTTGACCTGGGGTCACCCAGCACCCCATCAACTTCCAAATGACTTCAAAATTGTTGGAATCGTTTGTGAAGAATATTGTGCGCAATACTGACTGAGTAGGCTAGCCTATCAGAATGGCATGTAAAGCCAACCTATGGGGGCATGCCAAAAGTGAAAATTAAAGTAAATATTGCGCCCAATTGTATCCGAGGTTCAGAGAGAACAAGTCCAAATATCATAAAGACGGTTTGTGCACAATGCTCATTTTGCCTGCTCAACGATTCCAACCATTTTGGAGTCATTTGGATGTTGATGGGGTGCCGAGTGACCTCAGGTCACCAACCTGTAAAAGTTAAATATCATAAAGACGGTTTGTGCACAAACGTTAATTTTGTTTTGTTTTGTTAAAGTACTTGGAATCCTATTTTCAACATATGCAGTGCCAACTTCACTCAGGTAAAGTAGTACCGTTTCAGCTCGGTTGCTGACGTTACTTACTATCTCATTCACAGAAGATCTGGGATCTGTACTACTAAGCAAGGTTACTGTTAACCCGGGTAGCTTTGGGAGTTACCACTGATCTCTAAAAGAACCCTCCATTGAGCATCAGTTGTTTCTGAAGTGACATGTTTTTAGATCAGCGGTTACTCCCGAAGTTACCCAGTTTAGCTAGTAACCTGACCCCCCTGGAGTTGCAAGTTCAAGGATGGAGTAATAACATTGTCGCACTCACTAGTGGTAACACTTGCTAACAACTACTGCGCGATCAGATTGTTAAACAGACAGACAGATACTTAATTCAATCGTAAAATTCAGGAATTCGAAAAGCATAGGCTCGTAAATACACATACAATGCAAAAAACCCTTACGAAAAATTGTGTTACAGGAAAACTGCAGTTTTTTGAGTAGCCTACACAGTTGCTCTGGGGCATTATTGTGTCCAAAATATTACATTAACCAGCAAAGTGCAATGCTAGGAGTGTGTTTTTTTGGTGTCCAGTCAGAATACAAAGAAGAGAAAGTGCAGTAGGATTCTAGTGGAGTGATTCTAAGGTAGGTCAACACTACCTCATGTAGGAGCAGCAAAGGGGGAGCTCTGAATATCCTGGCTAGTGCTGGGAAACCCTCAATCCTGACTCGTGTTTGTACTGTGTGGGTCCAGCAGGCGACCCAGCCGTGCAGGCGCATAAGGAGTGGGTCCGGAGGGAGTTTGAGACGCTGAGACACCATCCCTGCGTGCTGCGGCGGCGTGGGCCGTGTACACTGAGTCGGTGCTGGTGGAGAGGAGGAGCGACCCGGGCTCCTGCGCGGGGAGATCTTTGAGTTCAACCTGACCTCCAGGGTCTACCCTGCCTACCGCAGCACTTGCCTAGAGCACCTCTTCTGTGGTCCCCAGATCCACACACACTCTCACACTCACACACGCCTCGAGCCGTTGTCCTGCAGGGCCCGGCTGGCTACGGCAAGTCTGTGCTGGTGCAGAAGCTGCTTCTGGACTGGGCCTCAGACTCCCTGGTCCAGCAACCCTTTGATCTGGTTCTTCTGCTGCGCTGCAGTGAGCTTGCTGTGGAGCGCCCTCTGGTGGACTTGCTGAGTCATGAGAGCTGCTTTTCCCCGCTGGTGTCCCGGGAGCTGCAGGAGCGTCCAGACAGGGTTCTCATCATCATAGACGGTTTTGAGGCGCTCCGGCTCCCTCTGCTGGATATCAGCACAGGACTCCTGCCAACTCCCCCAGCTCCGGAAGCCCTGCTCACCTGTGCCCCATGGCCCGCCGCTCTGGGGGCCCTGCTTAGGAGACAGGCTGAGCCAGCTGCTCAAACAACCCCAGAGGCGCGTGGAGATCCTGGGCTTCTCAGAGGAGGGCGTGGAGCAGTGCTTCAGAAGGCTCCTCAGAGAGGAGGAAGAGGAGGGGAGGCTGAAACAGGCACTAGGCTGGCTGAGGAAGAGTGAGTCTCTCCGGGCCATCTGCTCGTCTCCTCTGCGTGGCCCTCACACACACACCTCCGATGTCCCAGCAGGACTGGAGGCCCTGGACACGTCGGCGGCTGTGTGTGTGCGTTCGCCGTGTCCTCTCTCTTGCGGCACCACTGCAGGGGCTCAGACCGACCGGCGTCTGTGCTGGCGCACCCACAGGGAGGTGGTGTGGCAGCGGCCGGTGTGTGAGGGAGGGAGTGTGTGTGAGGAGACAGCAGCAGGTAGGGGTGTGTGTGAGGCATTCGCCATGGAGACAGAGTTGGAGACGGAGTTGAGCGATGTCTTCGGCCACCCCTGTCTCCAGGAGTTCTTAGCGGCTCTGGCATGCGTCTGGCTGGGATCCGGCAGGCCTCCGGCAGCCCGAGAGCAGCTGCTGGGCCGTCTCTCTCTGCAGGGAGAGGAGCAGACTTTTGGCCACACCCCCAACCCCGATCCCACCTCCCGCCTGCTCAGCGTTGCTCTCTTCTTCTGCGACCTGACACGCCCATGCGTGAGGAG
>JAIFZK010000150.1:1085000-1087500 GCA_027481765.1 Tenualosa thibaudeaui | reverse complement strand
ATGGGAGTGTGTGTGTGTTTCTTACAGTGTCTCTGGGAGCAGGTTGAGCGATGAGAGTGTGTGTGTGTTTCCTACAGTGTCTCTGGGAGCAGGTTGAGCGATGAGAGTGTGTGTGTGTTTCCTACAGTGTCTCTGGGAGCAGGTTGAGCGATGAGAGTGTGTGTGTGTTTCCTACAGTGTCTCTGGGAGCAGGTTGAGCGATGAGAGTGTGTGTGTGTTTCCTACAGTGTCTCTGGGAGCAGGTTGAGCGATGAGAGTGTGTGTGTGTTTCCTACAGTGTCTCTGGGAGCAGGTTGAGCGATGGGAGTGTGTGTGTGTTTCCTACAGTGTCTCTGGGAGCACTACTTAATAGCAAATATCTTCTCCACACCACTGAGTGTGTGTGTGTGTGTGTGTGTGTGTGTGTTGTCTCAGGCTTGCTGAACTGATGAGCAGTGATGAGAACACCTGCTGTTCCCACTTCTCCATGGATGCGTACACGTGAGTCTCATTTACTCACTCACTCGCTCCCTTTCTCCAGTATTCATAAAGCACTATAAACTCTTTCATAAAGTCTTATAACTAATGTCATTAGTGTTCATAACTTTTAATACATTCTCATGACTGTATTTATAAGGCATTATAGTGTTATCTTATAAGCCTTTACAAAATTAAGTGTCACATAGCTCAAGCTCACATAAAGCTCAAGATTGTTAATTGTCCTTTCATATGCCCAGTTGTTTATGCCAAATAATGAGTCTCAAGTGCTCTATGTATTCTGTAAGTGAAATGAGATGAACACATTACTAATGGAAATCAGTAAGGCACTGTTGCAGACAGACTTGTGAAGAGGCAGGTGTCCCTAGTATCAAAAAAGCAAAGAAGATTTGGGACACTTCAAGTTGTGAAGGCTTACACTGGAACATTATGATGCCTTAAGAGTTTAGCCATGAGAATAGTTGAATGAATACTAATGTTATTAGTTATAAGGCTTTATAAATGGATTATTATCCTTTGTGAATGCATACATCTTTAAGTAGCGCAGCATCACTCACTCACTCACTCTTTATTTATTTATTCACTTGATGTCTCATTCATTCAGTGTTACTCTCAGCCATCACTGCCATGCCACTCAGCTGATGCAAGGAGAGGATTCCCACTCCTGTGAGCCGCCGTCTGCCCCAGGCCTGTCATTCTCCGTGGGGGAGTTGGCAGCCCAGCCTCATATTGACTGGAAGACCCTCCTCCAAACCTACCACACCTTCAGAGCACCACAGAGCAGGCAAGTCTCCACCTCCACCTCTTCCTCCTCCTCCAAAACCTCCTTCAACATAACCTACTCTACCACCTCC
Organism: Tenualosa thibaudeaui; assembly: GCA_027481765.1. Lineage (NCBI taxonomy): Eukaryota > Metazoa > Chordata > Actinopteri > Clupeiformes > Clupeidae > Tenualosa > Tenualosa thibaudeaui. The sequence continues at coordinate 1,086,169 of JAIFZK010000150.1, read as the reverse complement.
TCCTCCTCCTCCTCCATCACCACCTCCTCCTCCTCCTCCATCTCCTCCTCTGAGTTCCAGGAAACGGATGTGTATTTGAACAGGCACTGCGGAGGCTGCTGTAGAGGCTGTGTTTTCTTTCATTATTTACACGTACATAGAACTATTATGAATGCCACAGTAACATTATTGCCAAAGTCCAATGACAAACATAAGCATACAGTATATGGCATAACAGATACGTACAACAACGAGACAGACAGACATAATGAAATAGGTCACATCTGACATTAATAGTGACCATTGTGTATTGTGTAATGTGTGTTTGTGTGTGTGTCTTTCTCTCTCTTCCTCCGCAGTATCCCCTGCTTTGAGGAGTGTGTTGGAGCACTGGTCTCCTTCCTGCGGTCGCTGCCTCACCTGGGGAGGGTTGATCTAGAGGTGACTCACCTGGGTCACACCTGGGCAGGAGCGCTCTTCTCCCTACTCCATACCTGCCCCAGCCTGACACATGGCAGGTAGGACAGACAGAGACAGACACACACACACACACACACACACACACACAGAGGAACATGAAGTTGTGCACAGCCATTATTAATGTTCCGTAGATCTTCTCTAATTCATTCATCCCTACCTGTGTGTTCAATTAGGTTGGGGTTACATCTGAAACTTGAGAGTGAGTGTGTGTGTGTGTGTGTGTGTGTGTGTGTGTGTGTGTGTGTGTGTGTGTGTGTGTGTGTGTGTGTGTGTGTGTGTGTGTGCGCGCTCGCGTACATGTGCTAGCTGGCGTCCTGTCTGATGTTTTCAACATCTCTCTGAACTCTACTGTTGTCCCTACCTGTTTCAAGACCACCACCATCATTCCTGTACCAAAATAATCCACAGTGACCTGTCTCAATGACTACCACCCAGTTGCACTTACATCCACCATCAGGAAGTGCTTTGAGAGGCTGGTCATGAAACACATCAAGTCCCAGCTACCTGCCACACTGGATCCATGCAGTTTGAGTAGCGTCCCAACTGCTCCGGGGATCATGACCACTGCCATTCACCTGGCTGTCACACATCTGAATACAAAGGTCACTTATGCCAGAATGCTGTTCATTGATTCAGCTCAGCATTCAACACCATCATTCCACAGCAGCTGGTAAAGTAACTGGATCAGCTGGGTCTGAACACCACCCTCT
>JAIFZK010000150.1:1050000-1080000 GCA_027481765.1 Tenualosa thibaudeaui | reverse complement strand
GTTTGTGTTACACAGGGTTAGAGGTGTAGTCTGTTTTTTTTCTTTGAAACTCCTGCTTCGGAAATATAATTATTGGCTCACAGGGTGCTGAAGACTACAGTTCTAAACCCCTTACTGACCAAAGAGCAAACAGGGACGGGGACTGGGACAGCTTTATGCTTGAAATGTCCCGCCGTGATTGGACCACTAAACAGAGCAGTGGAGTCCAAACGAGATTTCAGACGTAACGCATGATGTCATCTCAAACAATCCAAGGCCTCGTTTGTCAATCAATCGTGATTTTTTGGTAACGATACAAGCCTTATATCAGGGCCTCATCTGGCACGCCCCTTTTTGCTTGACACGCGCCTCGAAGCCTCGCTTCAAATGCAATATCACCTCCTCACATTCACTCACTGCAAGGTCAGAGTTCAGAGTTCATCTGCCTCACACTCACTCACTGGAAATCAGCACAAGGACACAAGGACTAGGCTTGTAGTTCTCTATTCAGCTAACTGAGTTTGTAGTTCCCCTTGATAACTAGGCTTGTAGTTCTCTATGCTAACTAGGCTTGTAATTCTCTGAGTTTGTAGTTCCCCTTGATAACTGGGCTTGTAGTTCTCTATGCTAACTGGGCTTGTAGTTCTCTATGCTAACTGGGCTTGTAGTTCTCTATGCTAACTGGGCTTGTAGGTAACTAAGTTCCTCATGTCTTACAGTTTGGAGGTGGCAGAACCCAAGAGCACTGATGGGGAAAGTCTTTGCTCCACACTCTCAGTGACAAGAGAGCCCAAAAACCTGAGGTGTACACACACACACACACACACACACACACACACACACACACACACACACACACACACACACACACACACACACACACACACACACACACACACACACACACACACACACACACAATGGCACATTACAAATCATACAAACACCCAGTACTCCATTCAGTGTGTAACAGGCGGAGCAGACAGAGATGTATATTTACTATAGGTCTGTAGTGCGGCATATCAAAGCCTCTGTTTCAGAATTGATGTCAGTATATCATACTAACATGTTTACTGTGTCTCTGTGTGTGTGTGTGTGTGTGTGGTGTGCAGTAGTCCAGGCTTTGATGAACATGTGGAGGCTCTGATGGTGTTTCTCTGTTCTCTGCATGAGCTGAAGGAGCTGAGCATGAAGCTACTGTGTGTATGTGTGTGTGTGTATGTGTGTGTGTGTGTGTGTGTGTGTGTGTGTGTGTGTGTGTGTGTGTGTGTGTGTGTGTCTGCACACTGGGTCACTAGTATCCTCTCTCTCATACACACCTGCCCCAGTCTACTAAAAGTCAGGTGTGTGTGTGTGTGTGTGTGTCTGTACACTGGGTCACTAGTATCCTCTCTCTCATACACACCTGCCCCAGTCTACTCAAAGTCAGGTGTGTGTGTGTGTGTGTCTGTACACTGGGTCACTAGTATCCTCTCTCTCATACACACCTGCCCCAGTCTACTCAAAGTCAGGTGTGTGTGTGTGTGTCTGCACACTGGGTCACTAGTATCCTCTCTCTCATACACACCTGCCCCAGTCTACTCAAAGTCAGGTGTGTGTGTGTGTGTGTGTGTGTGTGTGTGTGTCTGCACACTGGGTCACTAGTATCCTCTCTCTCATACACACCTGCCCCAGTCTACTCAAAGTCAGGTGTGTATGTGTGTGTGTGTGTGTGTGTGTGTGTGTGTGTGTGTGTGTGTGTGTGTGTGTGTGTGTGTCTGCACACTGGGTCACTAGTATCCTCTCTCTCATACACACCTGCCCCAGTCTACTCAAAGTCAGGTGTGTGTGTGTGTGTGTCTGTACACTGGGTCACTAGTATCCTCTCTCTCATACACACCTGCCCCAGTCTACTAAAAGTCAGGTGTGTGTGTGTGTGTGTGTCTGTACACTGGGTCACTAGTATCCTCTCTCTCATACACACCTGCCCCAGTCTACTCAAAGTCAGGTGTGTGTGTGTGTGTGTGTCTGCACACTGGGTCACTAGTATCCTCTCTCTCATACACACCTGCCCCAGTCTACTCAAAGTCAGGTGTGTGTGTGTGTGTGTGTGTGTGTGTGTGTGTGTGTCTGCACACTGGGTCACTAGTATCCTCTCTCTCATACACACCTGCCCCAGTCTACTCAAAGTCAGGTGTGTATGTGTGTGTGTGTGTGTGTGTGTGTGTGTGTGTGTCTGCACACTGGGTCACTAGTATCCTCTCTCTCATACACACCTGCCCCAGTCTACTCAAAGTCAGGTGTGTGTGTGTGTGTGTGTGTGTGTGTGTGTGTGTGTGTGTCTGCACACTGGGTCACTAGTATCCTCTCTCTCATACACACAAGCCCCAGTAAACACAAAGTCAGGTGTGTATTTGTGTGTGTGTGTGTGTGTGTGTGTGTCTGCACACTGGGTCACTAGTATCTCTCTCTCATACACACCTGCCCCAGTCTACTCAAAGTCAGGTGTGTATGTGTGTGTGTGTGTCTGCATACTGGGTCACTAGTATCCTCTCTCTCATACACACCTGCCCCAGTGTACTCAAAGTCAGGTGTGTATGTGTGTGTGTGTGTCTGCACACTGGGTCACTAGTATCCTCTCTCTCATACACACCTGCCCCAGTCTACTAAAAGTCAGGTGTGTGTGTGTCTGCACACTGGGTCACTAGTATCCTCTCTCTCATACACACCTGCCCCAGTCTACTAAAAGTCAGGTGTGTGTGTGTGTGTGTGTGTGTGTGTGTGTGTGTGTCTGCACACTGGGTCACTAGTATCCTCTCTCTCATACACACCTGCCCCAGTCTACTCAAAGTCAGGTGTGTATGTGTGTGTGTGTGTGTGTGTGTGTGTGTCTGCACACTGGGTCACTAGTATCCTCTCTCTCATACACACCTGCCCCAGTCTACTCAAAGTCAGGTGTGTGTGTGTGTGTGTCTGCACACTGGGTCACTAGTATCCTCTCTCTCATACACACCTGCCCCAGTCTACTCAAAGTCAGGTGTGTGTGTGTGTGTGTGTGTGTGTGTGTGTGTGTGTGTGTGTGTCTGCACACTGGGTCACTAGTATCCTCTCTCTCATACACACCTGCCCCAGTCTACTCAAAGTCAGGTGTGTGTGTGTGTGTGTGTGTGTGTGTGTGTGTGTCTGCACACTGGGTCACTAGTATCCTCTCTCTCATACACACCTGCCCCAGTCTACTCAAAGTCAGGTGTGTGTGTGTGTGTGTGTCTGCATACTGGGTCACTAGTATCTCTCTCTCATACACACCTGCCCCAGTCTACTCAAAGTCAGGTGTGTATGTGTGTGTGTGTGTCTGCACACTGGGTCACTAGTATCCTCTCTCTCATACACACCTGCCCCAGTCTACTAAAAGTCAGGTGTGTGTGTGTCTGCACACTGGGTCACTAGTATCCTCTCTCTCATACACACCTGCCCCAGTCTACTAAAAGTCAGTGTGTGTGTGTGTGTGTGTGTGTGTGTGTGTGTGTGTCTGCACACTGGGTCACTAGTATCCTCTCTCTCATACACACCTGCCCCAGTCTACTCAAAGTCAGGTGTGTATGTGTGTGTGTGTGTGTGTGTGTGTGTGTGTCTGCACACTGGGTCACTAGTATCCTCTCTCTCATACACACCTGCCCCAGTCTACTAAAAGTCAGGTGTGTGTGTGTGTGTGTGTCTGTACACTGGGTCACTAGTATCCTCTCTCTCATACACACCTGCCCCAGTCTACTACAAGTCAGGTGTGTGAGTGTGTGTGTGTGTCTGCACACTGGGTCACTAGTATCCTCTCTCTCATACACACCTGCCCCAGTCTACTCAAAGTCAGGTGTGTGTGTGTGTGTGTCTGCACACTGGGTCACTAGTATCCTCTCTCTCATACACACCTGCCCCAGTCTACTCAAAGTCAGGTGTGTGTGTGTGTGTGTGTGTGTGTGTGTGTGTGTGTGTGTGTCTGCACACTGGGTCACTAGTATCCTCTCTCTCATACACACCTGCCCCAGTCTACTCAAAGTCAGGTGTGTATGTGTGTGTGTGTGTGTGTGTGTGTGTGTGTGTGTGTGTCTGCACACTGGGTCACTAGTATCCTCTCTCTCATACACACCTGCCCCAGTCTACTCAAAGTCAGGTGTGTGTGTGTGTGTGTGTGTGTGTGTGTGTGTGTCTGCACACTGGGTCACTAGTATCCTCTCTCTCATACACACCTGCCCCAGTCTACTCAAAGTCAGGTGTGTATGTGTGTGTGTGTGTGTGTGTGTGTCTGCACACTGGGTCACTAGTATCCTCTCTCTCATACACACCTGCCCCAGTCTACTCAAAGTCAGGTGTGTATGTGTGTGTGTGTGTCTGCATACTGGGTCACTAGTATCCTCTCTCTCATACACACCTGCCCCAGTCTACTCAAAGTCAGGTGTGTATGTGTGTGTGTGTGTCGGCATACTGGGTCACTATGATCCTCTCTCTCATACACACCTGCCCCTGTCTACTAATCGTCATGTGTGTGTGTGTGTGTGTGTGTGTGTGTGTGTGTGTTTCTTCTCACTGGGTCACTTGTTTACTATCTCTCATTCCCACCTGACCCAGACTACTAAATTTCAGTTGTGTGTGTGTGTGTGTGTGTGTGTGTGTGTGTGTGTGTGTGTGTGTGTGTCTGCACACTGGGTCACTAGTATCCTCTCTCTCATACACACCTGCCCCAGTCTACTCAAAGTCAGGTGTGTGTGTGTGTGTGTGTGTGTGTGTGTGTGTGTGTGTGTGTGTGTGTCTGCACACTGGGTCACTAGTATCCTCTCTCTCATACACACCTGCCCCAGTCTACTCAAAGTCAGGTGTGTGTGTGTGTGTGTGTGTGTGTGTGTGTGTGTGTGTCTGCACACTGGGTCACTAGTATCCTCTCTCTCATACACACCTGCCCCAGTCTACTCAAAGTCAGGTGTGTATGTGTGTGTGTGTGTGTGTGTGTGTCTGCACACTGGGTCACTAGTATCCTCTCTCTCATACACACCTGCCCCAGTCTACTCAAAGTCAGGTGTGTATGTGTGTGTGTGTGTGTGTGTGTGTGTGTGTGTGTGTGTGTGTGTGTGTGTCTGCACACTGGGTCACTAGTATCCTCTCTCTCATACACACCTGCCCCAGTCTACTAAAAGTCAGGTGTGTGTGTGTGTGTGTGTGTGTCTGCACACTGGGTCACTAGTATCCTCTCTCTCATACACACCTGCCCCAGTCTACTCAAAGTCAGGTGTGTGTGTGTGTGTGTCTGCACACTGGGTCACTAGTATCCTCTCTCTCATACACACCTGCCCCAGTCTACTCAAAGTCAGGTGTGTGTGTGTGTGTGTGTGTCTGCACACTAGGTCACTAGTATCCTCTCTGTCATACACACCTGCCCCAGTCTACTGAAAGTCAGGTGTGTGTGTGTGTGTGTGTTTGTGTGTGTGTCTGGGTCACCAGCATCATCTCTCTCATACACACCTGCCCCAGTTTACTCAAAGTCAGGTGTGTGTGTGTGTATGCGTGTGTGTGTGTGTGTGTGTGTGTGTGTGGATGATGGCTTTACAAACTAGATTGCACACTGGGAATTCCAGCTGTTTACTGTAAAGACAGCAGTGATCATGCCAGTGCTGGTTACCTAAACTGTCAGGGTTCTCATCCAGTGTGTGTGTGTGTAGGTTGGTGGCGGGTCGGGGCTGGTTAGGAGATGGTTTGATTCATGAGGAGGCTGTTGCTGTCCTGATGGGGGCCAGGAAGAGACCAGACTGCACACTAATCATTGAAGGGTACACCACACACACACACACACACACACACACACACACGCACAGCACATTGTTCATTGAAGGGTACACCACACACACACACACACACACACACACACACACAACACACACTGTTCATTGAAGGGTACACACACACACACACACACACACAGGACACTGTTCGTTGAAGGGTACATACACACACACACACATTACATGAAGAGTTACAGACCAGTCTTTGTTGATTAAACAATACAATGACAAAAACTTATGCTTATGCCTAATGCCTGTACTAATAGACTAGGGATGGGAATTTTCATTACTGAAGCGATACAATGTGCATCTCGATACACTGCCAATGATTCGATACATTAACGATTCATGAAATTGCCAGTGATAAGATACGATACGTTTCTCCCACATACTACGATACAGTGCGATACAGTATGATTTCATGTTAACGCAGTGTGATTCGATATGATACGATGTGATGCAGAAGAAAATTATACTATGGAATACACAGTAGTTCTTCAGTTATGGCACTTAAAAGCATTTCAGCTGGATGTGCCTTTATTTTAAAATACAGGAAATACAACAGAGATCAGAGTGTGATTAGTTGTGCTCAGACACACTGCTTTGACCCAGAGACAATGGATTCTTCACAGCTATTTCTGGAACTGACACCTTTATAACCTTTAAAATCTGAGAAGATAACTGCACATAATCTGAGAAGATAACTGTAGATAATCTGAGAAGATAACTGTACATAAAGAAGGATATGACTTTCGTTATGGCTTTCGATCGAAGGGAATTACTAGGCAGTGGCAAGTGGAAAAAATGTGGGATAGGCTACTTTGCTCACCAGGTGTATCTGTAGCACCACCGCTAGCACCAGGTGTATCTGTAGCACCACCGCTAGCACCAGGTGTATCTGTAGCACCACCGCTAGCACCAGGTGTATCTGTAGCACCACCGCTAGCACCAGGTGTATCTGTAGCACCACCGCTAGCACCAGGTGTATCTGTAGCACCACCGCTAGCACCAGGTGTATCTGTAGCACCACCGCTAGCACCAGGTGTATCTGTAGCACCACCGCTAGCACCAGGTGTATCTGTAGCACCACCGCTAGCACCAGGTGTATCTGTAGCGCCACCGCTAGCTGAAGTTGACGGGATTGGGAAACATTCTAGTCATGTCACCGCTTCAGGTGAGTAGTTAGGTTTGCTGTGCTCCCGCAACACGCCACAGTTTACATATTGCATTTGATTTCCATCTCTCCACCACACATGCAGATATTTTAGATGGGATACATCTCGAGTTCAAAAATATAACGTGTTTACAATACATCTCGAGTTCAAAAATATAACGTGTTTACAATACATCTCGAGTTCATTCGAATCTTTATTTCAATATGCTTATTGAGCAAACCACAAAAAGTAATACAGTTAAAATATAACGTGTTTACAAGCCATAGGTTTGCTTTGTCACTAGTTTTCCGTGTCTAATTGTTGATTGATGTTATGTGGATCATAGGAAAGGAGGGTGTTTTCAAAGATCCTCTAACAGTATTTAACAGCTTTATTTTCTCTAGGTGTAGGAAAGACATAAGCTCTCCAAACCAGGAACAAGAGCCAGGTGGTTTAGGGCTCTTCCAGTGAAGAAGTATTTGGCGTTTGGCTATCAGTGCGGCAAATGCAATAACACCAGCTTGATAACTGTTACATTTCCCTATAACAGGGGACACACCAAAAATTGCAATTAAAGGGCATGGGGAGATAGGAATATTTAGGAATATTCAGGACGTCAGAAAGAGTGGTGAAGAAAGATGACCAGAAAGCATGAAGTTTGGTACAGGTGTAGAAAGTGTGTGTGTGGTCTGCTGGGGAGTGAGAACACCTGATGCAGTGGTCAGTTTTTTCAGACTGGCCCTAGTATAGTGAAGTCTGAAACCCACTTTGAACTGAATAAGACTCATTCGTGCACATATGCAGGTGGTGTTAATCCTGGCCAAGACATCCTTCCACCAGAATTCCCCCAATGGGAGACCAAGTTCCCTTTCCCAAGTCTCTTTACATCCCAGAAGGGGAGACAACTGCGACTGTTTTGTACATAATGCGACTGAATTGTACATAATGTCTTCTAACAGTTTTTTCTGGCAATGTAGGGAAGGAAGTGAAATGAGCTTTGCCAAAGTCTTTTAATTGAAAATATCTAAAAAGACCTTGATTTGAGACACCACAGTTTTGACCAGGTCAGCAAAGCTTACAAACGAGTTAACTGAATATAGGTCATTGAAAGAGACCAAGCCCACATTTCTCCACAGCATAAAGGTCTTCTCTATGCTGGAAGGTAAATAAAATATAAATAAAAATAAGTGATTGTTGCAGATGGGAAGAAGGACAGATGGAGATTTTAAACCAAAGTGACATCTAAACTGCTTCCAGATTTTAAGGAGGAAAACACCACAGGATTATTAGTGTGTTGAGAAGGGCGTGTAGAGAGGGGGCCAAAAGTAAGGCAGGGAGTGAGGATGTAATGCAAGAGTTTGCTTCAATTACACACCAGTTAAAGTCTGCGTCATGATACCATTTTTAAGTATTTGAATGTTGGCAGCCCAGTAGTATAACAACATGTTTAGTAGAGCAAAACCCCAAACCAGCTTGGGTCTCTAACATTCTTTTCTGAATCCTGGGAATCTTGCCATTCCAAATAAAAGAAAATATAATGCTGTCTAGTGATTTAAAAAAAGATTTAGGGAGAAAAAGAGGGACTGTTTGAAACAGAAATTCAGCCAACCAGTGAAAGGGGTAGAGCATGCCATCTCTGAAGATCTGCTTTTATATACTCAACAAGTTTGATAAAATTGTTTTTATGAAGAGAGCTAAGTGAATGAGAGATTTCGACGCCTAAATATTTAAAGCTATTGGGGGACAACTGAAAGGGCAGTGTACCTGGGGGGATTCATTTAGCAGATTGATTGATAGGAAAACAAAGACTTTTGTCAATGTTCGATTTATAATCAGAATAAGTTCCAAATGTCGCCACCATCTCCCCAGTCTCACATGATCTTGAACAGAGACGGGCTGGATACATCGTGCCAAACTTGACGCCCTTGACGCCCATTGTGCCCTTGAGCAATACACGTAACCATACATTGCTTTTGGGGAGACTGGCCCTGAACAATTGATAGTTGACAAAAATGCAAGTCTGCCAAATGCATAAATGTAAATTTAAATATTAGTTTTCTGATAATTCTTATGTGATTTAAGTCCACACCTCAATACTGACCTGGTGTTGACACATTTCAAATTGACTTTGGTTGCTTCCTTTGACAAGCTTTCTAATGAAATAAAACTTGTACCTTTTCTGATGGATGGTAGTGGAAGAGGGCAGATGGATAGATGGAGGTAAAGCAAGGCAGGCAGGCAGGCAGGCAGGCAGGCAGTCAGGCAGGCAGGCAGGCAGGCAGGCAGGCAGGCAGGCAGGCAGGCAGTGAATGAACAGGAACACAATGCTGCAAACAAATCCAGTAATGGTTCGGCAAAGTGGTTAAAAAGGTACAAAGTATATCCAAGGTGAATCAAAACTAAATATATGCAAACAAATGCTTTGTAAAGCTTAAAGCTTGAAGCTTGTAAAGAATGATATAGCCACCTAGGCCTTCAAACAAACAAATTCCTTTGTTCTCTGCGTCTGAGGTCAAAGGTGAGCGGCAGCCATCTTGACTTCAAGGCTCTATCCAACTCTATCAAAATAAGAGACCTATTCACAATGAGAGTAAAACTAATCAACTAAAGATCAACTAAAGGTGCAGGTGCTCATAATGTTTACTGATTTACTTCAACTCAAAATATGTCTCTTACACCTGCATTAATGACCTATAAGGCCTTCCTTTGGGCTACTATGGGGCCCGTCCACTGTGTCTGTGTGAGCCGGGGGACCTATAACCTGTAAAACATTGAGGACTCGGTTACACATCGGTAGACTATTTAGTTGCAGTTTTAAGACACTGTTGTGTGTGTGCGTGTGTATGTGTTCGTGCGTGTGTGTGTGTGTGTGTGTGTGTTTGTCCTCTCCACAGGAAAAGGTGTAGTAGAAGCAGTGAGAGGTGCACTGAATTCAGAGATCAGCTGCAACACCCCAGTCTTCATTCAGAGTCATGGAGACTCCCTCAGCTGCAACACCCCGGTCTTCATTCAGAGTCATGGAGACTCCCTCAGCTGCAACACCCCGGTCTTCATTCAGTCATGGAGACTCCCTCCAGATCACTCAGATTGACAACCACTACGACTAATCCTTAATGTGTGTGTGTGTGTGTGTGCGCTGTGTGTGTATGCCAATCAGATTCCTTTTCAAGAATTACTCATCCAGTGCCACCACCTTTAAAGGCACCCCTGGTGAAAACGACTGTGAAGTGAAAGAAAGAAAAGATCTTTTTGGTGTTTATGTGTTTATGTGTATGCATGTGCATGTATTACGTGAGTCTCCCAGTGAACCTGACAGAGAATAGTCCCTCCTTTATCAGAGAATAATCCCTCCTTTATCTGGGGGAAACACAATGGACCAATGGACTTTTCTCAGTCATTATTTATCACCAACAAATTGATGAACGACTACAGTAAACTTTTGCAAATAGGCTATTTAGCCTGGATTTAAATATTCAACATTTGTGTCAGACTGTTTCCACTAGGAAAAGGCATTAAAGGTGTAAATCTAGAATTTTCTGCACAAGATCTAAAATTCATCTATCATAGGTCTGACATTGATCTAAAATGCATCTATCGTAGGTCTGACATTGATCTAAAATGCATCTATCGTAGGTCTGACATTGATCTAAAATGCATCTATCGTAGGTCTGACGTTGCTCAGGGTGATCAGTCATTTACCATAGTTGCGCCAGTGCACTGCATTTTCATAAGAACTCTCTGCTTGATCAAAGAACTCTCTGCTTGATCAAAGAACTCTCTGCTTGATCAAAGAACTCTCTGTTTGTCAGAGACTTTTTGTTCAAGTAAAGTTGGTAGCTGTGATGTATAGTGTAAAAAGTATATTCTCTGGGTTTAGAATCCATACATTTCACAAATCCCACAAGCCCATATGAACAACACCTGTTTCTCAGCATCATGAAGCGGTTGCTATGCATTTTCCCCTAAGAAACTAGACCAGTTATCACTATTAAGTTGTATTACTGTGCTGGTAATTCTGACATAAGCTTTTGTCTTGATATTTTTTGCCTCATCAGGTTGGTCTAAATTTAAAATCATAGCATTGAAAAGTCATAAATTGATGTCGCTTTGGACAAAAGCATTTTCTAAATGTAAAAAAATGTACACAGCATATTCTTTTGTAACAAATGCATGTGTTTATTTGCAATATGTGGAAAAATATTTACATACAATTTAAGAAACAATTAAAAATGTCCAAAACAATATCATGAATAAATGATTTTTTCCTGTTTGTTTATTTGTTTGTTTTTGTTTATTTTTATAATATCAACACAGTAAAAGCCACACAGGTGAAGAAAAAGCCCAAAGGAGAGACACACAATACAGCACACACTCCATGTACACACACACACACCTCTGGCATAGGCACACGCATACACAAACATACACACCACTCCCAACATACATTTTTGCTGTTTTTTTTAACACACACAATTCTCTCTCTCTCACACACGCACTCGGTTGAGTAAAAAGCACGAGAGGACTAACCATAGTCCTGTTACAACAGGGAAATACATGCACTCTAACACACACACACACACAAAGCAAAGTCTGTTCTGGATCATTGCCAGTGTGTGTGTGTGTGTGTGTGTGTATAATCTCTCCAGGCTCAAGATGATCTCAGTCGGGATCCCTTAGGATTCTCTGATTAATGAGTAAATGGGAGCTGTAGCAAAACGTTTTAATAACGTTGCAATCGCTGAACTTGGCCATAGTCTCTCTCTCTTGTGACCTCTGACTGGTGACATCATAGCCTTTCTCACTGACCTCTGATTTGATAACCACTGAAGATGTCATAGTGTCTCTCTCTCGTGTGACCTCTGATTGGGTCACAGCTGGTGATGTCATAGTTGGTTTCCCTCTCATTATCACCATGTGGTCAGGTCATCTGGGAATAATGGGAAAAAGGTTTTCCAATCTCGTGGGAACAACAGGTGGGAAGCTCTGAAAAAAGAACAATTTTGCTAACAGAGTTGCCTAGATAAGGATTCCTCATCAACTTGTCGTCACTTTGTAGTTCAACTGTAGTCCTGTAGTTGAGTGATTTAAATGGACAAATCTTGTCAATTAAAGCTGAATGGCCTTCTTTTAAATGCCCCCAAGGCCCTTCAAGCAAAGCAGAGTCATTTATTTATGATTAATATTTGTTTTTAAACCTCCTGAAGGCCAAACACATGATGGCTTAACATGGGAATTCCATTGTCATCACTGGGAAAGTTCCCATTATTCCCAGATGCCATGAATGCACCGTTAGTCGTGACCTTGATGTCTTGTGTCTCCACACCTGTTGGGTTGTGAGGTCATCCAAAGGCCTTCAAATTGTATGTCCTATAAGCCTGCCTGATCCACCTGACCTTGACCTTGTTGGAGGATGTCTCAAGGTCAAAGGAGAGACCCTTCAAAATAAGGACTTGCACAAAACGTAGCAACACAGTTAATTCAACAGAAACAGAGGTCCAATCAGGGTGCAGCTCAGGTCACCACTGATGACCTGAATCTGAATAGCAGAGGCGTATATTGAGAGAGTTTGGCTAAGTCGGTTGTTGTGCACACTGTCTGTTGCTCAGACGTACTCAACGCTCATTTTTGTAGCAATGTGGTGCAGCAGCATCTGCACTTGAACCTCAGCCATAACTAATGAGCTAGGTTTGTTTCCTTAACAACCATAATAAACACATGCACTAACCGAAATTCTTGGGACACATCCAGGTTTACTCCACAGTGGAATATTGGTGAAAAAGTTTCACCATCATGTTGTTGATTCATTGTGTTCAAAACAATTTTAAGTTCTCTTCCTGAATTCCCAAAACTGGGTTGTTGTTGTTATGGCAACACACTTCACCATACAGCTAACAGTAAAATATGGTCTGACTGGGTGAAAGGTAATTGTGTGCCATTTTTAAATATTTCTTTGGAACAAACAGATACAGCCTTGTTTCTTTAGGGGTCACTTTCATATTTTCTGAATCATAATTGCATTTATTAGCCTATGAGTGGAAAATATGTATGTTGGAAATTTATATATTTTGACATCCCCTAGGAATATGTTATAATCGGTCTGGTTAAAGGGTTATAACATGGCACCCATGATTTGAGTTGGCCAAAGTGTCTCTATGTATGGCTCTGCAGGATAGGAAGCATGAGCGCCCTCTAGTGGATGTGTTGGGTCTCATTCAGGGGCCTTTAGAAACGCCACAGCAGACAAAACCTACTGGCTCCATCTAGTGGATGAGTTTGGTACCACTCATATCCATCATCCAATAGGACGCACAAAAACACACAACCACACACACACACACACACACACACACACACACAGCTCTCTCACATCCACAAGTCCACAAACACAGATGTACTTTCTCTGTCACATCTCTCATAGCCTGGCCATGCCTTCCTACGCCTCTCTTTCTCCCATATAAACACACACAAGCTAACCTCTTACATCCATATCCAAACACATAAGATACACACACGCAGACACACACACACAAATTCTTTTTTTCTCAGTCTCATCCAACACACACCCACACACACAGATAGAAACATGCATACACAAACACACATTCACAAGAACACAATACATTGCAGCTGTGTGGTAGCAGTCCTTTGCTGAAGTCTACCGTCAGCATCCAGCACAAAGGTCCTCATTTGCCATTAGATGATTAGATGATTAGGAGGTCATTTTGTCAGGAGGAATGCTCCAAGTCTGTGGGTATATCTGAGTGTGTGTGTGTGTGTGTGTACGTTGGTGTGTGTGTGTGTCTTGTGATTTTTCTGGAATGACTGTATAAGAACTTGGTTTGGTGGTGCATGAAACAGATGGATGTGGATGTGTGTGTATTTCGTTTGTTGTAGCACTGTGTGTGTGTGTGTGTGTGTGCATGTATGGGCGTGTGTGTATGTATAAATGTGTGTGTGCAGACATGTGTCTCAAATGTGTCTATATCCTCTTGGTGTGTTTCTGTGAGTGCATGTGTGTGTGTGTGTGTGTGTGACTCACAGATGTGTCTGCATCGTCTGAATGTGTTTCTGTGAGTGTGTGTGTGTGTGTGTAGGTGAGTGTGTGTGTGTCTCACACATGCGTCTGCATCCTCTGCGTGTGTTTCTGTGAGTGTTCAGTGGGCGGGGAGTTGTAGGGGAAATTAGCGGAACTTCCATATTTGGCCGTTGATTGCTCAGAGACCACGCCCTGTCCCGCCCCCTGTCCTGTCGGGTACATCTCATAGGCCGGCCCTTCCTCCAGAGGTGGGGCAAAGCCCAGCCTGTACTGGGTGTACTGCGAACTGGTTGGGTAGGCGTAGCTGTCGTAAGCCACCTGATTGGTTGAGCTCAAAAGGCCACAGTCTCCACTGAAGTCTGTGGTGGGAGGGGCTTTGCTCTGCGTTACCCGGGCAACCGTGTTAAAGTGTGAGTATCCAGGGTGAGAGAGGCGGGACTGGGGGCGGACCTCGTAGCGACCAATTGGGGCCAGGCTACGGTTGGTTACCGGGACACTGGTTGCCGGGGCGGCCG
Organism: Tenualosa thibaudeaui; assembly: GCA_027481765.1. Lineage (NCBI taxonomy): Eukaryota > Metazoa > Chordata > Actinopteri > Clupeiformes > Clupeidae > Tenualosa > Tenualosa thibaudeaui. The sequence continues at coordinate 1,065,512 of JAIFZK010000150.1, read as the reverse complement.
TTGGCACGGCGGCAGTTGCTGTGGGGTTGGCAGGTCGGAACTCCTGGTAGAGCAGCGAGCGAGACGCCGGGTGGGTCTCATCTTGAGGCGTTGCTCGCACGTTGTAGTAGCCGTTGGTAGGGTCCTGGGACACGCACAGATACACACAGACACACACAGATATATATTATGTATACCTACAACCATAAGGGCATGTATGAAACCAGGAAACACGCATAGAGCCTACAGTCTTTTGGGGAATTGCAAGACGCCATTGATACTTCGCCTGATGATCATTGTTGGTTCCTTGAGCTCGTACTCTTCACTTTGAGGGGTGAGTGTGTTGGTGTGTGTGTGTGTGTGTGTGTGTGTGTGTGTGTGTGTGTGTACCTTGAGCTCGTACTCTTCACTCTGAGGGGTGAGTGTGTCGGTGTGTGTGTGTGTGTGTGTGTGTGTGTGTGTGTGTGTGTGTGTACCTTGAGCTCGTACTCTTCACTCTGAGGGGTGAGTGTGTCGGTGTGTGTGTCGCTCTTCAGCTCCATGTGCTCCTTGAAGGGCTGAGTGGAGGGAGAGAGGGAGACAGAGGGGAGAAACTAGAGTGTCAGACAGAACACACAGACCACACACACACACACACACACACACACACAGACACACATATGCATGCACACACAAACACACATGAATAGAGTACACACACATACACACACACACAGGCAGGGGGAAGGGTAGAAGGAGGAGAAGAAGAGAAGGAGGAGGAGAGGAGGAGAACAGGCCATCAGCTTCAGCTGGCTTTCAGAGAAAAGAAGAGAAAGGCAGTCAGTCAGCAGGACAACAGGGCAGCAGGGGACGGGAGTAAATTAGGATAGATTGGGGGGTAGACTAGGACAGATTGGCGTAGATTAGGATAGATTGGGGGGTAGACTAGGACAGATTGGCGTAGATTAGGATAGATTGGGGGTAGACTAGGACAGATTGGCGCAGATTAGGACAGATTGGTTGAGGGGTTAGATTAGGGCCTCAGGAAGGGTAGATTGGGAGGGGATAGATTACAGTAGATTTGAGTAGATTAGGGTAGATTTTAGTAGATTTGAGATTACAGCTGCAATTTTAGTCCTAGTTGCCGGATCTGACACTATATTTTAATAGTAGCGCATGAATGAACTAATTTAGGTAATTTAGGTTAAAATTAGACTCCATATTTTTCATCTACCAAAAATAATGTAATAATAATGTAATAATGATGACAAATGAAATTAAGAGTTTTCCAGCAGGAATTTCATGACTGCTGTTACTTACAGCAAGGAGGTGGAGTATCATTCTCAGAGTTTCAACAAGACCACACTTCTCATCAGGTACCAATTTGAATAGCTTTTTAACTTATCTGACTTCAAAATACAATGATAATGGTTGTAGTTTTGTAGTTATATCACTATCTTTTAATATCAATTTATCTCACATTGTTGCCATACAGTCTATGGTTGTTTGTAATGCTAGTATTTGACTCGCTAATTACTAGCACAACTGGTAGGTTATACCAGCTTCTCAACTGTTCTAACTTGTTGCTTTTGGTTAGAGTTGTGTTATTGCATGACAGCTGAAGGCGTTGTTATGAAATGCACATACATTGGAGTTGGTTTGGAACTGTCTTTATTTTTCAATGCCTATATTCTTATTCTAGCGAAGTTACTGCTAACAGTATGCTAATATTAGCAGTAACGACACCAATTCAACTATCAAATACCAAGGCACAGGTATTGACTCTGTTACCTAATGTAGTTCTAAAAGAGCCTGGGATTTAGAAAAAGTAGTTTGTTGTTGTTATATTGTATTGTATTCTCCATGATCATGGAGAAATTGTATGTTATGCTACCTGTATGTCACCATGGAATGTCTGGGCTATCAAGGAGAACTTGTGCAACTACATGATTGTAATAGTAGATAATAAGCCTGGAAAAGTTAAGTAATAAGTTAAACCACAGGCCAGTCCTTATGTCTAGAATTAATTAATATTTCCACAACAATCATATTCTTTTTACCATTTAGATATAGGCTGTGTCCAAAATGGCAAAAAATACTGCCTTCGAAGGGAACGTTTGATGGCAGCAAGACATCAAGGCATGTCCGAATCAGATAAATACACAAAATTCTTCAAAGGTACCTTTGTTTTGCCCAGTTTTGAAAGAAGCATAAATGTATCCTTTACCTGCCTTTAATGTCCAACATTCTATCAAATTATGTAGTCAGCTGTTGGTATCTTGGCAGTGGTGCCAACAACATAATAAATAGACAAGGTTCTAATTAGCTATCTAGTGAGGTCGACAGTGTTCTAATTAGCTATCTAGCGAGGTCGACAGTGTTCTAATTAGCTATCTAGCGAGGTCGACAGTGTTCTTATTAGCTATCTAGCTAGGTCGACAGTGTTCTAATTAGCTATCTAGCTAGGTCATCCGAAACAAAGTTTTTAGCCGGTGCCTTGATGCCTTCTACGACAGGTAACATGTTAGACAGTGAAGACAGCAAGACAGCATGTCATAGTGATTTACAAGTTAAAATGCTCAAAGTGGTCATTCTCTTCTCACAAGACACGCATGTCTGCAGACTTCAAGGCACACAACTTTGCACACTTTACTTTAGTCCAATGCCAAATAAGGTTTGTTATTTGTTATTATTTCACAACTTGTGTGGCTACCTGTTTTAAGTGACCATTAGAAGACTGATTCTAATTGCCCCAGCTGAATGTTTTAGTGTGTAGTGTAATGTTTCAATTGGCCCTAAAGGTTTAAGTATTTATATACAGCTATCTAAACAGATGGGAATCAGAACACACACTTAGAGTTGGACACAATAAATATATACACATATATGTTGACACAAAAGCACACAATAGCTCTATTTACACTTGTGTTCTATTTACACTTGTGTTCTGGTAACAGCGGCCTTCTAGGAATAAAGGCACAAATTGTCCTTCAGTATTGGCCTGTAATACTCTATGTTCAGCAACAAAAGTCCCACATTGACAAGTGACAAACAGTTTTGCAAATGCAAACTCATGGCTTTCTTAATCTGTAAAGACACATAGAGCATCATGCATGCAGGTCCTCCAAGCGAGACACAACACTTAGAAAATATACGCCTACAAGTGGGATGGTATTGAAATGCAATTGGTGGCGGTTTGGTGCAGCAGTTTCTCTTCCAGCTGGTCAGTTCTCAGCACCTCAGACACATTCTGATGGCCATCCTTGGACAGAACATTTGCGTGGCTGGCAGCAGGCAACTGGCTGATGAGACATTAAGCAGAGGTCCCATTCTAAACACTCCCAGCACTGTTTACCTGGTGAAAATCCAAAAATCCACTTTGGAACAACAGGAAGGGGAAGCATTGAATTGTGCAGTAAGTGAAACAACATACTCAACATACTGAAACAAATATAACCTATTGTGAGTCTGCCTGGAAACACTGTAGCCTTTAGTCATGAAGGTACAACTTCATGTATCACGTTACTCAAAAGTCAAAGATCTCCAAAAGAATGCCCTCAAATGTGATTTTCACAAAATGAGCTAAGAGGCTACTCACTGTCAAAAGGCATCACCTTCATCTCAAAACATTCACTAGGCCTCTAAGAGGGACAGGTGAAAATCTGACACCTTTAGTGCATTTATAGTGAGATACTGAAATTAGCAAGTCATTTTACTGCAATGAACTTCAGCAGATGGCTAACATCATTCTACTGAAATAACTTATGTATTATTGTTGATAATGTCACCCAAGATTATTGATACCAAGAACTGTGGCTTCAGAAATAAGGTTTTATCTAAAGGCTGAATAATGTTAGCTGTTACCAAACAAGCAGAAATATCATGCAGCAGGTAAAAGATTTGCGTTCGTAGTTCTTACCTTCTCTGTTCGCTTGCTGTCTTCTTCACAGGCATGAGCCAAAGCGTTTGTTGTGCTTGCTCACATTTCGTCATGTAGTATGGGAGGAGTTTGAGAGACCTGTTTGGAGCTCAGTGGGAGGGGCCTGAAAGTTGTACTTATTCATGTTCTCATGCAATTTGTGCTGAATCCTACATTTTCCCCAATCTTGCCGACAGCAAGGGTATTAGGGGTAGTTTAGGGTAGATTAGGGTAGACTGGTGGTGGCAGTTGGTAGATTGGATCTATCAGGGTAGATGAGAAAGCCGTGCACCCTTCCTGTGGAATAATCCCCTCCCCCACTCTCAATACTTTTAAGTCTAGACTTAAAACCTTCCTCTTTACTGTTTCCCATAGTTAGGGATGGTGCTGGCAAGTCATCACTTCTCATGGGTCTTTTGGGAGGGACTGCCTCTGCTGTGCCCCCAGTTGTGAGGCATGGCGGCCACTGACCATCCCTGCAGTGGTGCTGTGTTGCCACACATCATACCTTAGTTATGCTGCTATAGCCTAGTGCCGCCACAAAAGTTTCATGTGTCACGCCGTACAACTCTCTCTCTCTCAATATTTATATATATATATGTGTGTGTGTATGTATGTATGTATGTGTATATGTGTGTGTGTGTAAGTGTGTATATACATATATATATATATATATATTATATATATATATATACATATATATATATATGCCCAAATTACACATTTGCTCTCTAATGTGTGCACCTGGCCTAATTCACTTTCTTCCTCTGTCCACAATTATCTCTGCTGAGTGTCATCCCTGCCTCATTCCGGCGGACTCCTCTCACCCTCCCCTCCTGAGTGGACTACAACCAACACTAAGGGAGGCCCATGTCAGGCCTCCCATGCCGACTCTCCATCATAGAGGCCCTTCCTGGACTCCCATGCTAGGCCCGTCTTTTCCTGCATGACCCCTGGCAGTTGGGTCAGCCCCTTGAGTTGTGGATCTGCCCAAGGTTTCTTCCTAGATTAACTGAACATAAGGGAGTTTTTCCTTGCCACTGTTGCTCTTGGGAGCTCCTTTTGTGAAGCGCCACGAGACAATACTATTGTAAAAGGCGCTGTATAAATACAATACTATTGTAAAAGGCGCTGTATAAATACAATACTATTGTAAAAGGCGCTGTATAAATACAATACTATTGTAAAAGGCGCTGTATAAATACAATACTATTGGAAAAGGCGCTGTATAAATACAATACTATTGTAAAAGGTGCTGTATAAATACAATACTATTGAAAAAAAGGCGCTGTATAAATACAATACTATTGGAAAAGGCGCTGTATAAATACAATACTATTGGAAAAGGCGCTGTATAAATAAAACTGAATTGAATTGAATTTGAGTGTAGATTGGGGGGGGGTACATTACAGTTTACATTAGGGCCTCAGAAGGGGTAGACTGGGGCCTCAGGAAGAGGGGATTGGGGAAGATTAGGGCCTCAGAAGGGGTAGATTAGGGTGGATTAAGGCCTCAGGAGGAATAGAATAGATTAAAATAGATTGGGTAGATAGGGAGGGCACATTTTACAGTAGACGAGTAGATTAGGGTAGATTAGGCCCTGGAAGAGGAATTTGGGGCAGGGGTGGGTAAACTAAGGTCAGGAGATATAGATTAAGGCCTCAGTGGTTAAGCAGAACAAAGAAGGCTAGATCAAGCAGTGTAGATTAAGAAAAATAGGGATACATTAGAGTTGAAATGGGGTAGATTAGGCTTTCAGTGTGTAGATTAGATGTTGTATGTGAGATAACCCAAAGGCTAAAGGTTGTGAGTGTATCATGGTTGTTTTAGAAGTTCGGTAGGGGGTCATCTAACATGTCAAGGTCAAGGTCAGTCACTTTGAGCAGTGTGTGTTTGTGGGTCGTCATATTGACTACTCTTAACAGTGTGTGAATATGTGTTTGTGTGATTAGTCATAATGACTGCTCTTAACAGTGTGTGTGTGTCATCACATTGACTACTCTTAGCAGTGTGTGTGTGTGTGTGTCGTGAGACTGACTACTCCTAGGCTGTGTGTGTGTGTGTGTGTGTATTGTGAAACTAACTACTCCTAGGCTGTGTGCGTGTGTGTGTGTGTGTGTGTGTGTGTGTGTGTGTGTGTGTGTGTTGTTGGTGTGTCGTGAGACTGACTACTCCTAGGCTGTGTACGTGTGTGTGTGTGTGTGTGTGTGTGTGTGTGTGTGTGTGTGTGTGTGTGTGTGTGTGTGTGTGGGTGTTGTTTGTGTGGGTGTGTCATGAGACTGACTACTCCTAGGCTGTGTGTGTGTGTGTGTGTGTGTGTGTGTGTGTTTCCCCCGGTGCTGTGACAGGGAACACCCTGGTTGCCATGGATACTCACAGAGTACATGGCCTTGACCATGCGTGTGGTTGTGGAGACGTTGACAGGCTCCTCCTCCAGACTGTGTGCGTCCTTGTTGACTGTCTCCACCTTAATGTCCGGCTTCAGAGTCACCCCACGGTGCCCTGTAGCGCACCCACACACACACACACACACACACACACACACACACACACACACACACTTTACACTTACTACGTTTGCACTGATAGTAGAGGTAAGAAGACAGAGCAGTGAGGAAGAGGTCAATACACACACACACACACACACACACACTTACTGCGTTTGCGTTGGCGGTAGAGATAGAAGGCGAGAGCAGTGAGGAAGATGATGAGCAGGACTGAAGAGCCGACCGTCCCTCCGGCGATGATCCCCACTGGAACAAACTCTGGGGGAGAGAGTGTGATGATGACTATACAGGCCCAGGCAGTAATAAATGAGTGTGTGTGTGTGTGTGTGTGTGTGTGTACCTGTCTCTTTGAGCGTGATGATCATGGTCCCTGGTCCAAAGGCGTTCCATGCGGTGCAGTTATAAGTGGACTGGAAGTCGGCCTCCATGACATTGGTGATGGTGAGTGTGGAGAGAACGGCGCCCCCCTGTGGCACAGCTTTGCTCTGCTCCACTGTGTAGCGCTCCAGCAGAGTACCACGCTCTTTCTCCAACACATTCTCCTTCCAGGCCCACACCTAAACACACACATACACACACACACACACACATACAGACACATATCACCACACACACACACACACACACACACACACACATATCACCACACACACACACACACACACACATACAGACACATATCACCACACACACACACACATACACACACACACACACACAGACACATATCACCACACACACACACACACACACACAGACACATATCACCACACACACACACACACACACACACACACAGACACATATCACCACACACACACACACACACACACAGACACATATCACCACACACACACACACACACACACAGACACATATCACCACACACACACACACACACAGACACATATCACCACACACACACACACACACACACACACACAGACACATATCACCACACACACACACACACACACACAGACACAGACACATATCACCACACACACACACACACACACACACATCAGCACACACAGAAATGACACAGATGAATTACCTTCATGCTCACTGTCTTACTTGCTTCCTGGTGGCATTTTGTTTGTTAATCTCCTATATGGCCATTTGGAATATCATATATGGCTATCTTTACAATAAGAGGCTGTGAGTCTGTGAGGCTCCTATATATGTGTGTTTCTGTCTCTGAAGCTCTATAGATGAGAGTGTTTCTGCTTGTGAGGCACCTATAGATTCATGTTTCAGTCTGTGTGGCTCCTATAGATGAGTGTTTTTATCTGTGAGGTCCCTATAGATGAGTGTGTGTTTTTGTCTGTGAGACTCCTATAGATGAGTGTGTTTCTGTCTGCGAGTCTCCTATAGATGAGGGAGCGTTTCTGTCTGTTAGTCTCCTATACATGAGTGTGTTTCTGTCTGTGAGTCTCCTATAGATGAGTGTGTTTCTGTCTGTGAGTCTCCTATAGATGAGAGAGTGTTTCTGTTGTGAGGCTCCTATAGATGAGTTTGTTTCTGTGAGTCTCCTATAGATGAGAGAGTGTTTCTGTTGTAAGGCTCCTATAGATGAGTGTGTTTCTGTCTGTGAGTCTCCTATAGATGAGAGAGTGTTTCTAGTTTGTGAGGCTCCTATAGATGAGTTTGTTTCTGTGAGTCTCCTATAGATGAGAGAGTGTTTCTGTTGTAAGGCTCCTATAGATGAGTGTGTTTCTGTCTGTGAGTCTCCTATAGATGAGAGAGTGTTTCTGTTGTGAGGCTCCTATAGATGAGTTTGTTTCTGTGAGTCTCCTATAGATGAGAGAGTGTTTCTGTTGTAAGGCTCCTATAGATGAGTGTGTTTCTGTCTGTGAGTCTCCTATAGATGAGAGAGTGTTTCTGTGTGTGATTTTTGTAGTACAGTAGCCAGGTGCACGTGGTGGAGGCACAGTACTGCCCAACATTCATGTTAATCTGCTGAATTGCATATGATCAAATGTGGTCTATCCTTGTTTACTTTTTGTTTTTCACCTTTTGTACTTGTAAATGTTTAATGTTTATATTTATGATAACAATAAAACTCTTAGTCTAGTGGACCTATGCTATACTCCATAGTCACCAGTACCCAATGACCTATGCTATACTCCATAGTCACCAGTACCCAATGACCTATGCTATACTCCACAGTCACCAGTACCCAATGACCTATGCTATACTCCATAGTCACCAGTACCCAATGACCTATGCTATACTCCATAGTCACCAGTACCCAATGACCTATGCTATACTCCATAGTCACCAGTACCCAATGACCTATGCTATACTCCACAGTCACCAGTACCCAATGACCTATGCTATACTCCATAGTCACCAGTACCCAATGACCTATGCTATACTCCATAGTCACCAGTACTCAAAGTACTCAAAGCCTGTTTCAATATATGTTTACTGATATTGTCCTCTGCTTTCAAAAGAGGTATTACTCACACTGTAAAAAGTCAAACAAGCGTTTCCTCAACATTTTTACACTTGAAAAAATTGAGTAACACAGTTGAGACAAGAACAAATCAAAATGAGTAGACAAGATCAATATCATGAAGCCAGTCTGAAGACTCTGAAAAAAGCCAGTGGGCAATTTGACATCAAGGTATTGGATGAACAATCCATTTCCCAGAATGCTACAGTGCTAGTCCACATACTGTGATGACATGCTAATCCTCACTGAAATGTGATCTTGAGTTATCAATGAGTCCTTTGACATTTTAAAGGCTATACTTTTTACAGCCATTGTCTTAGTTGCATTTGTATCAATTTATGTTGATGATGTCACATACTATCAAGCAGATTACCTGCATAGGAGTTCCTGGTTATACACAATACCGAAGGTAATGTCATGGTGTTGGTTTGAGCCTTCACTATAGCCTGCTAACAGATACTGTATGTTTGAGGAATGTCTTTCCTCCACATCATGGTCTTCTTAAAATGCGACTGGAGTACTTTCCTAAAAATCTCCCATATGATATCATGCTACAACAGTAACATGAACTAATCTGATTAGTTTACACAGAAACTACAGTACACTGGGAAGTGTGGAGCAAGTTCAGTATGAATGAGCATGAATCAGATAAGCTTCATTTATTTATCTCTTTCTTCCAAAGCAGGGAAGACACATATGTACAATTCAAGTGAGCATGGACTGATCCCTGAGCCCAGTGTGTTCCAGTTCCAAGTTCTCCTTTATATTTTGAGAATGGGCTTCTCGGTTCTCCTTACCATACTCTGAAGATCAACAAAAGACCTAAGCAGTAGCCTAAATTTATCATTAATTGTTCTATTTTGCTGAGATCTTTAAAAGCCACACTGTCACCTAATTGGTCTAGTTGTCGATATCTTAAGAAGCCACACTGTCACCTAATTGTTTGAAAGTTATGTAACTTTTCAGGTATTGGGATCTTTAAGAGATCTTTATTGGTTTTACAGTGTATGGGCCTTCATTACTTCTCCTACAGTCCACAGGCCCTTTTGTAGGAGAAATGCACCCAATATGTCATTTCCCCCGGGACAGCTGTGGGCTTTAAAATTGGGTGGGTTATGTTATGCCATGTTATGTCATATCCTGGGGGTGTATGGGAAATTTATGGAATGTATGGTGAAATCACCAGACATGTTTGAGACCAAATTCTATGCACATTTTCCACCAAAATCCACCAGAATTCCATTAATTTCAATGGGAAATGAACTTCATGTCCAAACTGCCCACAGTGTGGCAAGTAGCAACCAAGAACAAATCATCCTCTAGGCCTACAGATTAAATTTTGATCATAGAAGTTTAGACTACTTAACATTTCAGGGTCCAAGAAATTTCTGCTAGACTGTCTATTGAATTGAATTTGAGAACTGAGAGAGGGAGGCAGAGAGAGGGGGAGAGGAAGAGGAAGAAAAAAGGGATGTGGAGAGGGAGAGAGAGAAAGAAGGGGTGGGGAGAGGGAGAGAGAGAAAGAAGGGGTGGGGAGAGGGAGAGAGAGAAAGAAGGGGTGGGGAGAGAGAGAGAGAGAAAGAAGGGATGGGGAGAGGGAGAGAGAGAAAGAAGGGGTGGGGAGAGGGAGAGAGAGAAAGAAGGGATGGGGAGAGGGAGAGAGAGAAAGAAGGGATGGGGAGAGGGAGAGAGGTGGGTTAATGTCTTTTGTCTCTCCCTCTCCTCTCCATCTTTCTTGTGAAGAAGGAGCATTGCACAGACATGCATATATCATGACTCAACATATTTATTTCATGGGACACACTGAAGTAAGTGTGTGTGGGTGTATGTGTGAGCAGTCCATGCATAGTGAGCACCTATCTGTGTGTGTGTGTGAGTGTGTGTGTGGGATTCTCTCTCTGTATATTTCATACTATAATAACATCCAGCATTTTTAGAGCAAAACAAACCTCAGACATTACAGAACATTTTCACTTGCAACATGTGTGTGTGGTGTGTGTGTGTGTGTAAGACTCACAATCTTGTCAGGAGGAGGGGTGCTGGCGGTGGTGTGTGTGTGTGTGTGTGTGTCTAAGACTCACAATCTTGTCAGGAGGAGGGGTGCTGGCGGTGGTGTGTGTGTGTGTGTGTGTGTCTAAGACTCACAATCTTGTCAGGAGGAGGGGTGCTGGCGGTGGTGTGTGTGTGTGTGTGTGTGTGTGTGTGTGTGTGTGTGTGTGTGTGTGTGTGTGTGTGACTCACAATCTTGTCAGGAGGAGGGGTGCTGGCGATGTAGCACCTGATCTCCCCTCTCTCCCCTCTGACTGCGTACTGGACTGCATTACTCGAGATGATGGGGGGGCCTGGGATCACACACACACACACACACACACACACACACACACAATTAACATACATTTCTAGATTCTTTATTCTTTATATGTGAATTAGCACACAGTACTACCTATGTCTTACAAAGATACAATATTACATTATTTACATTACATTGAATAATTCAGCTGCCAAAAGTCCATCTTCAGAAAGATGTAAACATTAAATTGTTTTTATAATAAATTCCATGAAATCATTCCATGCAATGTCAAACTGCAATTTGACTAAAAACAAATCAAGCCAAAACTATTCAATTGGAGCTGGACTCATTTTAAAGTTTATCAAAATTATGTAACTCTATTTCTGTAAATTAATCGCAAATTGACTTAGAGGGTTTTGCATATGAACTCTTCTCATGTGCACTATGCACTTCACTGCAGGTATGTATCCATACTACATGTGTGCACTATGCACTTCACTGCAGGTATGTATCCATACTACATGTGTGCACTATATAAAAAAACTACAGCGAATAGAAATGCAAAACAATACAAATAAGTAGACACACCACTGGGCACAACACATTTCTTGCTGTTTTCACACTAAATGCAGTCAGTGCATTTCTACAACGCTTACCAGACCCTCCAGGATTTTGCGATTTTAACACAAATTCAGCCAATCCCCACAAATTCATTGCGGCCTTAAAATTTTGACCAATCACCACAACTTTTCCACAACTTTTTCCACAACTGGTTTGACAGAATACATCATCAACCACAGCAGTCCCTCACATGTAATAGCACATAAAAGTGCTACCTTTCTCCTTGCATTGTGCCGTGAGTGTAAACTATGTGCATTTGGAACGCACTGCTTGCAGCCTACCAGGAAAATCAGCTGCTAATGACCATTGATTTTTGTAACCTGTTGCTGACTTGTGCTTAATTTTAAATAAATCGTTTAGGTTATCAGCCGTTTAGAGTTTAAAATGTTATGACATTACTCTTGCTTGAGGAGTGACAGAGCTCACTGACTACTTCTCTGTGTGTGTGTGTGTGTGTGTCTGTGTGTGTGTGTGTGTGTGTGTGTGTGTGTCTGTGTGTGTGTGTGTGTGTGTGTGTGTGTGTGTGTGGTGTTCCACAAACGTCAAATAAATAGATGAAGGAGGATATGTAAGTAAATCAGGCAACAATCACAAAAAAGGCCCGCAAGATCCTGGAGAGACTGGCTTACATTTTCTTTACATACAGGATCTTTTATGTCTTATTTGCAAATGCTCACACACAGCGTGACAGAAATAGAAACCCTGTGTCCTTAAATAACCAAAACCCTTTAAATTACAGCTCAAAACTCTTAGTTTGAATTACAGCTCAAAACTCTTAGTTTGAATTGCAGCTCAAAACTCTTAGTTTGAAATACAGCTCAAAACTCTTAGTTTGAATTACAGCTCAAAACTCTTAGTTTGAATTACAGCTCAAAACTCTTAGTTTGAAATACAGCTCAAAACTCTTAGTTTGAAATACAGCTCAAAACTCTTAGTTTGAAATACAGCTCAAAACTCTTAGTTTGAATTACAGCTCAAAACTCTTAGTTTGAAATACAGCTCAAAACTCTTAGTTTGAATTACAGCTCAAAACTCTTAGTTTGAAATACAGCTCAAAACTCTTAGTTTGAATTACAGCTCAAAACTCTTAGTTTGAAATACAGCTCAAAACTCTTAGTTTGAATTACAGCTCAAAACTCTTAGTTTGAATTACAGCTCAAAACTCTTAGTTTGAATTACAGCTCAAAACTCTTAGTTTGAATTACAGCTCAAAACTCTTAGTTTGAATTACAGCTCAAAACTCTTAGTTTGAAATACAGCTCAAAACTCTTAGTTTGAATTACAGCTCAAAACTCTTAGTTTGAAATACAGCTCAAAAACCTCCAGTTCCACAGATGACACAAAGGTTACATAGAAGAACCTGAACAGATAATTAAAAAAAAAAACGGAAAAGGAAAACAAGACAAACATCTCCAATTCCAATTGCAATTTGAGAAGCTAACAGGTGTTGACTACAGACTGATGGGTTGTTGTACTTGGACTTTTGAAAAATGTGATTACAGACAGGAAAACAATTCCTGAAGAATTTCTATGGAACATTCATTACCTAACATAAAATGACGGACTCATGTTTTGCACACATTGCTGTAAACACCCACACAAATACAATTGGTAAAGTAAACGGAAGTGGGAAGTCAATGAAGACCATGATATGCAGTCCATGATATCATACATGAAAATGAATGTAGTTTCAGTCACTTGTAAAATACAGTGACTGCATGTTCACTGTGTAAACACATGCTGTTTGGTCGAATTACTTGATTTTGAGCCAGATTGTGTGTGTTTTGTTGACAAAATGTGCTTTTGATAAGAAAACTGTTTGGCTAATTGAGTGATGTAGTTGAGTTACTAGAGTAGAGTTACTTTATTGATCCCGAAGGAAATTAAGGTAAATTAAGATAAAGATAAAATTAATCTTATCAAATTTTACCTTATAAAATTAAGATAAGATAAAAGGTAAGGTTTTGCTGTGTTTTGTTTTGTAAGTGTAGGTTAATGCTTGTTAGCGTTTACTGTACATCTGTTCTGCACACTCCTTTTTATACCATGTATAGTGTGTGTGTGTGTGTGTGTGTATGTGTGTGTGTGTGTCTGACCGTTAACTGTGAGTGTGACTTCAGTCTCTCCAACTCCTATCCGAGGGACGATGGCTTTGCAGACATACTGGCCAGCATCTGCTTGGCTTACTGACTTCAGATACAGCTGATTGTTATTACTCAGCACCTGAGAGAGAGAGAGAGAGAGGGAGAGAGAGAGAGAGAGAGAGAGAGAGAGAGAGGGTCATACATACCTCTGTTGGATTTCAGTAACTTTTCTTTTGAAGTGGCCTATCTGTAACATGTGGCATTAAAAGTATACTGTGTGTCAAAAGGATAAAAATGATGCTGATATTCTCAATTATTTTCATTCACACACACACACACACACACACACACACACACACACACACACACACATGTGTGTTCTAACCACGCAAGTGCCTTTCTTGGTCCATGTGAGTGTGAGGGGGGTGGGGTTCACACACACACACACACACACACGTGTGTTCTAACCATGCTAGTGCCTTTCTTGGTCCATGTGAGTGTGAGGGGGGTGGGGTTCACACACACACACACACACACACACACACACACACACACACACACACACATGTGTGTTCTAACCATGCTAGTGCCTTTCTTGGTCCATGTGAGTGTGAGGGGGGTGGGGTTCACACACACACACACACACACACACACACACACACACACACACACACACACACACACATGTGTGTTCTAACCATGCTAGTGCCTTTCTTGGTCCATGTGAGGGTGAGGGGGGGGTTTCCGGCCCACTTGCAGTTCAGGCTGACGTCCGACCCCACATCCACCATCATGGGCCTTGGTTCAACCACCAGCATCGGCCCAACTATGACACACACAGAGAGAGTGTGTATCTGAGACAGGGTTTGTGTGTGTGTGTGTGTGTGTGTGTGTGTGTGTGTGTGTATATACATCCACCATCATGGGCCTTGGTTCAACCACCAGCATCGGCCCAACTATGACACACACAGAGAGAGTGTGTATCTGAGACAGGGTTTGTGTGTGTGTGTGTGTGTGTGTGTGTGTGTGTGTATATACATCCACCATCATGGGCCTTGGTTCAACCACCAGCATCGGCCCAACTATGACACACACAGAGAGTGTGTATCTGAGACAGGGTTTGTGTGTGTGTGTGTGTGTGTGTGTGTGTGTGTGTGTGTGTGTGTGTGTGTGTGTATATACATCCACCATCATGGGCCTTGGTTCAACCACCAGCATCGGCCCAACTATGACACACACAGAGAGAGTGTGTATCTGAGACAGGGTTTGTGTGTGTGTGTGTGTGTGTGTGTGTGTGTGTGTGTGTGTGTGTATATACATCCACCATCATGGGCCTTGGTTCAACCACCAGCATCGGCCCAACTATGACACACACAGATAGTGTGTATCTGAGACAGGGTGTGTGTGTGTGTGTTTGTGTGTGTGTGTGTGTGTGTGTGTGTGTGTGTGTGTATATACATCCACCATCATGGGCCTTGGTTCAACCACCAGCATCGGCCCAACTATGACACACACAGAGAGAGTGTGTATCTGAGAGAGGGTGTGTGTGTGTGTGTGTGTGTGTGTGTGTGTGTGTGTGTGTGTGTGTATATACATCCACCATCATGGGCCTTGGTTCAACCACCAGCATCGGCCCAACTATGACACACACAGAGAGAGTGTGTATCTGAGA
>JAIFZK010000150.1:1030000-1037500 GCA_027481765.1 Tenualosa thibaudeaui | reverse complement strand
GTGTTCTATCTGTTAGAACCAACCTACTTTGAGCCACGCTGTATAAGGAGCTGTGAAGCACTTTGATGTATGACAGCAGGCAGACACCCAGAAAAGTCCTTCAGCTCCGCTAGGTTCCACTGCAGGAACGCTGCCAACATTCTGATCTCATTATGACATCACTAGGGTTCCAAAGAGCCCTTGTGGAGCCTTGGCTGAAGGTTACAGCGATGAGGACGAAGACACCACTTAAGATGATTACTATGGGTCTGATATTGATGATGGCTATGGGTCTGATATTGATGATGGCTATGGGTCTGATATTGATGATGGCTATGGGTCTGATATTGATGATGGCTATGGGTCTGATATTGATGATGGCTATGAGGATGAAGATGGAGATGATGGTGAGGAGGATGATGATGATGAGAGGGCACTGACTGCAGTTAAGATGAAGACTATGGATACAGCGTTAGATGACGATTATGGATATTGTTTCTGATGACTGGATATATTGTTAAATGACTGTGGATGCAGAAGGGGTTGGGGGGGGGTTATTGGATGCACAGGGGGGCTGTGGACATGTCTAGACAGTTTTATAGGAACACTTCCTTGATGACATCATCAGTGTGAACAGTGCCAACCATGAGTCACCTGTCTCTGAGAGAGAGGAGAAGGAGAAAGAGAGAGGGAGAGAGAGGAGAAGGAGAAAGAGAGAGGAGAAGGAGAAAGAGAGAGGGAGAGAGAGGAGGAGAAAGAGAGAGGGAGAGAGAGGAGAAGGAGAAAGAGAGAGGGAGAGAGAGGAGAAGAAGAAAGAGAGAGGAGAAGGAGAAAGTCGGGACATAGGGTTGAAAGGCAGGGAAAGGAAGATTGGGGAGAGGAGGGAAGGAAAGAGGGATAGAGACAAGGAGTGAGAAGAGAGATAGTGAGATCAGAGGAGAGAGAAGGACAGAGAAATTCTAAAGAATCTCAGAGACAGGGTTTGTGGAGAGAAAGAGTGTGTGTGTGTGTGTGTGTGTGTGTGTGTGTGTGTGTGTGTGTGTCTGACTCTTGTATATATATTTCTATTGTGGTCAAAAATACCAACTTGGTGGATCACTGCAGTCTTTAATCACGATGCTGGAGACAAGTTACCCACACAAACCTACACAAGGAATGTATAGTATTAGCCTGTCTTCCTGGAGACTAGGATTCCCTTTTCTACCCCCAGAGCAGACATCACATGGAAACCAAATGGCAGACCTCCCTGCCCTCACAATGACATTTGACTTCTCGCCCTCCTGTTGTTTTAGCTTGTTTAGGTTCCATGTCCAGGTGAAGATGGATGTCTATTTGATTTTCACCAGCACCCTCTGTTTCCCACGTTCCTAACCATAATTTGCTTGGTTGGTTGTCTTAACCATTTAGACTCAGGTTACCCATGGCATACATTTGTATCACATTACTATAATTTCTAGGATATTACAATTTTTCCTACACTATATTACTCTGTTCTACATTGTGTCCACACAAAACACACACACACACATGCAGAATTAATCCATACTTACTCTGTTCTCGCTCACTTTACTGAGGTCAACATCCACTAACTGGCTGCTGGTACACTGCACCCAGAAACAGCAGCCATGATGTCAAGGTCTCACAATGGCACCCAGAAACAGCAGCCATGATGTCAAGGTCTCACAATGGCACCCAGAAACAGCAGCCATAATGTCAAGGTCTCACAATGGCACCCAGAAACAGCAGCCATGCTGGTGAGGTCAAATTCCACTAATGGCTTGACAACTTTTGTGTTTTGTATTCAAGCAACTTTCTATTGATCAGATCAGATAAATGGTATGAAATGCATGACATGCAACACACACACACACACACACACACACACACACAGCAGTTACTCAGGATCAGAAGTGTATGTATTCAGTTTGTTGTTTCTCATTTCTTCTGTGTCTTCAGTCCTAATGAATGAATGAGTTTTTCTTCTTTAACCATTATGTTGTCAAAGCATATTTATCATATTAGAGTATAATAAAAGTATATTTATCATATTAGAGTATAATAAAAGCATATTTATCATATTAGAGTATAATAAAAGTATATTTATCATATTAGAGTATAATAAAAGTAGACGGGAAACATATAAGAAAATAGAAAAAAATACATAAATTACAAAAGAAAAAGGATCATAAACATGAAGGAGTAAATAAGAGTAGAGGGCACATTGGGTACAAATACACTGCTGTCTCTCCTTAAGATCACATTGGGTACAAATACACTACTGTCTCTCCTTAAGATCACATTGGGTACAAATACACTGCTGTCTCTCCTTAAGATCACATTGGGTACAAATACACTACTGTCTCTCCTTAAGATCACATTGGGTACAAATACACTGCTGTCTCTCCTTAATATCACATTGGGTACAAATACACTGCTGTCTCTCCTTAAGATCACATTGGGTACAAATACACTGCTGTCTCTCCTTAAGATCACATTGGGTACAAATACACTACTGTCTCTCCTTAATATCACATTGGGTACAAATACACTACTGTCTCTCCTTAATATCACATTGGGTACAAATACACTACTGTCTCTCCTTAAGATCACATTGGGTACAAATACACTGCTGTCTCTCCTTAAGATCACATTGGGTACAAATACACTGCTGTCTCTCTTTAAGATCACATTGGGTACAAATACACTGCTGTCTCTCTTTAAGATCACATTGGGTACAAATACACTGCTGTCTCTCCTGCCAGGTTTTATAGTGACGCCCGATTTCAACTGCATAAAATGCTTTATGAGCTTTATAAGCTTTGACTCTCAGAATATTTACGTCAGGTTTTAGATTGGGAGGTTTTAGAAGTATGTTATGTCCAAGTGAGAATTTAAACATATTATGTAGTGAGCACCCTTTCTTTTGAAATATCATAACCTTTGTTTTATCTAAGTTTACTGTGAGGGACCAGGCCTGGCAGTACTGATGTAGAGCTGATAAACTCTGTTTCAAGCACAGTTCTGTTGGTGATCGCAATACCAAATTATCAGCAAACAATACAAATTTAACATTTTTGTGAAGTAGTCCGGTTTAGTCCGGGTGCAGATTCATTGTCCAGCACAGAGGTGAGAGATGTTAAAAAAAGTGGGGCTGAGGATACAACCCTGTTGGACACCACAGTTTTGTTTATAGAATTCTGTTCTTTTATTGCCTGTTCTCATGCTGCATGAGTTGTTTGTGTACATCAAATACTCTTCCACAAGTGCCACTTTCTAAAAGTTTCAGGAATAGACCTCAATGCCAGATGTTGTCAAAAGCCTTTTTAAAATCAACAAAGCATTTGTGTTTAGGAGTGATGAACGTACTTGTTTATTAGGGCCTGTAAAGTGTAGTTTCTTCACTCTGCCAGGAGTAAATAATATGTAATATGTACAGTCTTGTAGTCTTTACATTCAGTTTTTCACTCAGATTGAAAGTTTACATTCCATTACTGGTCAGCCCCATAGCTGGTTAGAGACACCAGCCCCATAGCTGGTTAGAGACACCAGCCCCACAACTGGTTAGAGTCACCAGCCCCATAGCTGGTTAGAGTCACCAGCCCCATAGCTGGTTAGAGTCTAGTCTTTAAACGCTTTACAAATGTCTATGGAGAAATAAATGGAACTGTATTGCATTTGAACCAATTCAAGTTCCAGGTTAGGAGGTAAGGAGCACTAGCCAGCTCTATACAGCTCTCCTTCTCTCTCAATTTCCTCCTGTCTCTCTCTCTCTCTCTCCTTCTCTCTCAATTTCCTTCTCCTCTCTCTCTCTCTCCTTCTCTCTCAATTTCCTCCTCCTCTCTCTCTCTCTCTCCTTCTCTCTCAATTTCCTCCTCCTCTCTCTCTCTCTCCTTCTCTCTCTCTCTCTCCTTCTCTCTCAAGTTCCTTCTCCTCTCTCTCTCCTTCTCTCTCAATTTCCTTCTCCTCTCTCTCTCTCTCCTTCTCTCTCAATTTCCTTCTCCTCTCTCTCTCTCTCCTTCTTTCTCAATTTCCTTCTCCCCTCTCTCTCTCTCCTTCTCTCTCAATTTCCTCCTCTCTCTCTCTCTCTCTCCTTCTCTCTCAATTTCCTTCTCCTCTCTCTCTCTCTCTCCTTCCCTCTCCATCACCCACTTAACCCTCACATTGAAATTATATATGGATGGATGTCCATGAAATATTTCCTGTATGGGCCTACAGAAAGACCTAGGGTTACTAGGGTTACTGTTAGTAGGGTTACTAGGGTTACTGTTAGTAGGGTTACTAGGGTTACTGTTAGTAGGGTTACTAGGGTTACTGTTAGTAGGGTTACTAGGGTTACTGTTAGTAGGGTTACTAGGGTTACTGTTAGTAGGGTTACTAGGGTTACTGTTAGTAGGGTTACTAGGGTTACTGTTAGTAGGGTTACTAGGGTTACTGTTTCTGATGATTTTCTTTAACTTGTTGTTTGACAGACAACTTTGGAGTGACATGAATTTGACAGCGTGTGTGTCTGATGAGAGAATAATGCATAGGGTTTCTACAGCAAAACAGCCTACATATGACAGTGTGTGTGTCTGATGAGGGAATAATGCATAGTGTTTCATCGTTTCCACAGCAAAACAGCCTACATATAATGCGCCAGTGGTGAACAAATTGAAAATAATGCAAATAAAAGAGACTTGATGAAAGGTGGTAGGTTATGCATGTGTCCATATGGCCATATGAATAATGAGGGAGTGTTTTATGCAAGAGAGAGGACGGAGGCTACGGCACAGTGCGTGTAATACATACGATTTGGCTGAGAAAAGATGCGGCTATATCACAAACAATACAAGGGAAAAATTACAATTCCTGACTGTATATTTTGCATTCTTGGCAGAGAAATATTAGTGCAAGAGCAACAAAAAAGGTGAGTCATGAGGGCAAAATAGCTCCACTTCTCTCAGATTGCACAAAATTATCAGATTTCCCTCTCTCTCTCACACACACACACACACAAGTCTCTCCTCCTCTGTGCTCCTCTATCTCTCTCTCTCTCTCTCTCTCTCTCTCACACACACACACACACACACACACACACACACAGTCTCTCCTCCTCTGTGCTCCTCTCTCTCTCTCTCTCTCTCACACACACACACACACACACACACACACACACAACTCTCTCTCTGTCCCTCTCTCTCCATCTCTTCCTGTCTCCCATAGGACCTTTGGAGACTTTAATAATCCTGGAACTGGGAGTAACCCTCAGTCACACACACACACACATGCACACACACACACACACACACACATCTTTTCAGTTGTTCATGTATCATTGTGTGTGTGTTTATGTGTGTGTTTGTGTGTGTGTGTGTGTGTGTCTGTGTCTGTGCTCATAAGTGCCTTGCTGCTCTGAAGAAACATTACATTATTAAACAGACTCATTCCCAGCCGTCACACACACACACACACAGCCCAAGGGAGCCCCCGACCCCTGACATTAACACACCACATACACACTACTCACAAAATGTGAGACCTAAATATGCTCATTCCAGCCCACAGCCCTACTGTGTCCACGTATGTTGGTACGCACCTTTGTGTGTGTGTGCGTGTGTGTGTGTGCGTGTGTGTGTGACAAAAACTCATCTCCAGCCTCAGTGACGAAATAAAAGCAAATCTGGGACTCTTTTAATAAATATTTCATTCGAGATTCATTCCCACTCCACAGCAG
This sequence comes from Tenualosa thibaudeaui, assembly GCA_027481765.1. Classification (NCBI taxonomy): domain Eukaryota; kingdom Metazoa; phylum Chordata; class Actinopteri; order Clupeiformes; family Clupeidae; genus Tenualosa; species Tenualosa thibaudeaui. The sequence continues at coordinate 1,031,808 of JAIFZK010000150.1, read as the reverse complement.
AGTTGTTTGTGCAGAATAAGAAGGGGAGAATAACACACACACACACACACACTCAACAGTTATACCCTTGTCTACGCAGTCTATGCAGATATAATGCAAGCCAGGAAGCCTAACCGTGCGTGCAGAATGTTACTAAACCTCCCTCCGGACATCTCAGGAGTCTCCTGGTCAGCTGACTGCGGGCCTGGGCTTTTTGGTCGACTGGCTAGGGCGCTGGGTTCCCAATCCCAGGGTGCTGTGAGGTCCCGGCCACAAACTCATACCAGACACCATGTTGGATCCGAACTCACACCAGACGCAAGGGGCAAGTTGAAACACCCATGGGGGTTGAACACCCATGGAGGATGAACACCCATGGAGGATGAACACCCATGGAGGATGAACACCCATGGAGGATGACACACCCATGGAGGATGACACACCCGTAAGGGATGAACACCCATGGAGGTTGACACACCCATGGAGGATGACACACCCGTAAGGGATGAACACCCATGTTGTTCCTGGCTCCTTCCACCCTCTAGCCGTTGGCGTTTCATTGGCTGGAATTCTTTACACATGAAACACCTGGTACCTCAATTTTAGCATTGTTGTACATCGGAGCTAACACAACAATGCATTGGCTCCATTATCTCCTGTGTCATGTTATTCCCTTGTAAGAAACTTTTATGTGTGTTGATGCTAAGAGTAATGACACAAATTCAGCGATGGCTTGTGACTCTCTGTTGCACAGGAGGGAATTTACTGTCTTGATAGTGTTCCGTCGGTATGTTAGCGCCATATATGCATAATAAAAGTAATTTAAACTGCTTATGTTTAGGAGCACATAAGGACCCTCACGTTTCACAGACAGAAGACTCATCTGTGTCATATCTATGAGAATTTCTGTTACATCTATTAGTCCAATTATCGTGTTTGGGTTTGGACCCACACACACACCCCCAAACTCACATTGGACACTATGTTGAATCCAGAGAGACCCACATACACACCCCCAATCTCATATGGGACGCCATGTTGGATCCACACACACACACCCAAACTTATGCCCAATGCCAGGTTGGATCCACATACACACCTCCGAACTCACACCGGACGCCATGTTGGATCCACATACACAGCTCCGAACTCACACCGGACGCAATGTTGGATCCACATACACACCTCCAAACTCACACCGGACGCCATGTTGGATCCACATAAACACCTCCAAACTCACACCAGACGCCATGTTGGATCCACATAAACACCTCCAAACTCACACCGGACGCCATGTTGGATCCACATAAACACCTCCAAACTCACACCAGATGCCATGTTGGATCCACATACACAGCTCCGAACTCACACCGGACGCCATGTTGCCATGTACTCTAGTGTGCAGTAATGGACTTACACATGGATAAGCTATTTGTTTAGAGCTTTATTTAAATTTATGCTCTGGTAGCGTTAGCATTAGCTGTCAGATGGCAAACGATGCTAACATGATGTGTAGATGCTAGCTATGTGCGTTTGATTTATGGTGTGTGTGCGAGAACAATATTGTCCAGCACTTCAAGGCAGCAATACATCAACCTACGTGAGATCACATGCTCCCTCTCAGCCAAACAGACAACAGAGGCTGTGACCGACCCCACATAGCCTAGAGTGGATTGGAAAGGACAGAGGTTACCATCCAACACACACACAAACACACACACACACACACACAAGCACACAGGGGGAGCCTGAAGGTTCCTAAAAGTCATGACCTTTTCAGTGTGTGTTCTCTCCCTTTCTGCCTCATATGTTCTCTGACAGAACAAGAC